>OY992894.1:88147859-88300359 GCA_963921405.1 Cepaea hortensis | reverse complement strand
CACACTCATGAAAACAGTTGATACTAATAATTAAATTAATTAATTATAGTGTTCATTTAGGCGTTGCGGATGGGCATTCTTCTCCAGTGCAAAGCAGTTAATGTCCATAATTATCCGTGCAGAATTATACTCACAGTCATTTTCTACTCACAGTATGTCCACCGAAGTTGGCTGGCGAATGTTTCTAATCCATAATCCAAGAATAGAATTATACATAAGCACATATTCTCTCCCTGAGACTGAATTTAAGAATACTCGGTTGCCATTTGGGTTGTGTTCCAATTGAAATTGATGCCTAGGTCTGTCATACTTTCAGGAGATGCAACTTAAGCTCTGCAGAAGGTTCTTCCCTATATCATCTTATCGATGAAAAGATGACGACTGTCCAACAGCTCGGTTTATGTTAACCATTTCCCAATTTAGTTCAAAAGGCTTTGTCACACACCCGGTTCATGTTGATAGGCCATCCCACACTTGATGATGGGCAGTTAGGCTGACATGGGACCAGCATAGAGTTCTCATTCATTCCATTTCTGTGTAGAACATACAGTGGTGAATCATTCATTTGATTTCATCTGAAGATTCTGCTGCAGGCATGTAACTGAAGAATATTACTCCACCACATATCCAGGTTTGCAAGCCATCAGGTGATTCCTTTGGTTGCAGGCGTAAAGGCATTTACTCATCTAGATGCTTTCATATGGTTCTTTTGATGGTGTTCAGGTTTTGGACCTTGAGGTAATCTGGTGTAGTTATGGTTCAGATGTTCTGAAGTTGGTACATTTGTTTGTATTGGCTATAATGTTGTTTCAGTGTCTCTTCCCATTTGTTTGAGTTGGTGTTCATAGCTAGAACTTGGTGTTGCATGGCTGGAACCTTATGTTTGACTTTTTCAGCTGTGAGATGTTCTTTCGAAGACTTATCCATTGTGGATATTAACTTGGTAATCCAACCAACAGTTGAAGGTTACTCACTGTTGTTAGTTTTAGTAACTTGAAGAAGGATTGTCCCAGTTTCACTGACTTGGTTGAATGATGAGGCCATTGGTGATACTTCTCAGAAGTAACGCAAACGATACACTGTTGTCAGTACTCTGATGATCTTCATCTTTGTAGATTATTAGATCTTGAAGTCCATCCTGGATATTCCTACTAAAATAGGACTTAATCACTCACCCAGTCAGTTGTCTTCTAATTTATCTGTTGCTCGCTATGGAGCTATTGAGTGCCGCAGTAAACATTGAGGTATTGCTAGATCCAGACTATGGTTTGGACATTCACTTTATGGCTGTTGACCCAGGATCCAGTGTTAGTGATATAGTCCCACCAAATTCAACCACCACCTGCTTCTCTTCTATAGAAAAGGGATGACAAAGAATACAACACTAGCATTAACCTACTGTGTTATGATAAAAGATTTACAACACAATTACAAACACAAATACAAAACAACAAGGGGAGAAGGGGAAAGGAGTGGGTGTCCATGTTCCACTGTCCCTCATTGCTGAGTTGAGCCATTCTGACTCTTCATAGTGAGTAAGATATTTTCTCACTTATATTTTGTTCTGTTGTTACTGGGACTATTAGATGGGTGAAGTCATTCTGTCCATCCAACATGTTGATATTGTCTCTCTCATTACTTGAAGAGAATAGCCTATACAGAATCCCTGTGGTTTCTAATGCCGCGTCTTCCTTTCGGCACTATAATCATCATTAGGTCAAGACTATTCAACCTTGGCTTCTTAAAGTACTGACAAACACATGGATTCTTACATCAACATCCTCTAATCCCAAGGTGCAACATTAAAATGTATCTTCCCACAGTAAAAAGTAACAATCAGAACAGAGAAAATTCTCATACCAAAAAAAAAAAAACATACATGTACATTTCTCTGATATTAAGTACATGATAATCATACATAATAATCATAATGATGATGCAGGGAGCCTAGGTTTTTGAATTATCTTCATGAACTAAAACATCCATTGTTTTCCCCCACTGCGTACAGCACATGAGGATAGTAATCGCTGTGATATGTTTTGCCAATGACTGCTATTATTCGGAGGGTATTTATAAGAATAACGTATGCCGCATGGTCCAGTCTTCTGAATATTGCAAGCAATTTATTCACATCAATCTTCGCTTCTGTTTCTACTACGGTGAGGCGATGCGGAGTGAATCCTATCCGAACATGCACTTACATCACGCGTTTAATTGTTCATGAATTTATATTCAACCATGGCCTGTCCCTAACACTATTTTATGAAATGATTATATGTTCACCCTCATATGGAGTGGTTACTAATCTGTTAACAAAAGAATGGTACTAAAATTTAGCACTATATTTCCAAGTTACAGATTATAATGTGGCAAAATATTTTATCCCCTGACTAAGTAAGAGTCAGGAATATGCGTAATCATTTGTATGTCCCCGCATGGATAAAACAAGTTCAGAGACATCCTTACCAGTGCATTTACACTACATAGGATATTTGAAGGTGGCAGACACCAGTTCTCTACTTGTGCAGTATGAAATCAAGAGTCTGCTCCTACATTGAGAAAATGTTTCTTTAAAGTCCAATCTCTACAGTACATAAATTATTTGCAGATTTCAAAGCATTGATAGGGATATATAGTTCCATTGCATAGAAGTTATTTTTCATAGGACTATGAAATTGGCAGAAACGAGTTTTCTTCTCTGAAGTATGAATCAGGAGTCTTTCCTAAATTGAAAAGAGTTTCTGACATGAGAGTTGATACTCTATGTACTACAGTACACATACTATTCATAGGTTATAAACACTATTTAGTTAGATATAAGTTCATAATGCCTATAAAAGATATTAACATAGGGATTTGAAGACATAGGAAAAATTACAGCGTGGCGCCCACCTGTGTTTCCTTAGTAAACATCATCCAGCCTGGTTTAAGAGAATTGTAACTAATTCTTAATTAAACATACTGGTCAATGTAATACATAAATATATCTTAATAATGTAGATAACATACCAATAGCTTGAAGAGAATCATGTTTTTAAGGCAAAATACCTTCTCCCCGAAGGGAAAGGTCGACTTTCTTGCGTGGTGTCTTGACTAGAAATGGCCGCTTCAGTCTTTGTTTTCCCCCTCGCCAGGATTGGCCAGATAAGGGAGAGAAAACAAGCCAAAATAAATTTAGCTGTGCCACGGTCAGTCTATCGCTGTTTTATTTTCTCCTACATTAAGTAAGTTACTTAAACAGTAATTGTAAGGGTTTGTTTATTTTTAAGGGAGTCCATAAATAGGAAAGGGTAAGGACGTTTTATTATACCACAACGCTCACTCCTCATTCTCTGACACTCACTATCTTACTCATCTCTCACATACTCTATCTGACTCTGTCTCTCATCTTTCTCCCACTCTCTCAAACACCCCCCCCCCCCTCTCTCTCTCTAGCTAGAGACACACTGACTTCAATATTGAAAATGTCAAGCACCATACAGTAACATAAAAATATGAAAATCTGAAGTAGAGAAATAACAAAACAAAGTTAATTATGCCCAGACAGTACTTTTACAAAAACTAAGCTTCAAATTTCTATGGAATTTCTCCGGAGTAATCTTTGCTGTTAATGCACATGTTTCACCGAAAGAAACATAAAAGCGCCGATTATGAATAATCTCATCTACTCAGTGGGCGTCCATTTTTTATACTCCCACATTGTTGCCTAACGACAGAAATCGAAACCAGATAAGGGAAATTGTTGGAACGGATAGATTGTGATCGTTTAATGTGTACTGCCAGGGCAGTCAGATTTTCGATTAGCAGACGCGTGTCTGTAAGATAAGAGGCAGTAATTTCTTGTTTAACTTTCTTTCTTTCTTTCTTTCTTTCTTTCTTTCTTTCTTTCTTTCTTTCTTTCTTTCTATTTAACTACCCAACTGTCTGTCTGTCTGTCTGTCTGTCTATTTAGACCGTCCGTCCATCCGACAGCCGCCCATCCGCCCGCTGTCTTTACAATTCTTGAATAACACTGTCTTCTCAACGCCACTGTTTTTACAATACCACTGTCTTTACAATACCACTGTCTTTACAATGCCACTGTTTTTACAATACCACTGTCTTTACAATGCCACTGTTTTTACAATACCACTGTCTTTACAATGTCACTGTTTTTACAATACCATTGTCTTTACAATGCCACTGTTTTTACAATACCACTGTCTTCACAATACCACTGTCTTTACAAAACCATTGTCTTTACAATGGCCTTTCTTCTTAATGACCCTGTCTTCTCAAAGTCCATGTCTTCTCAAAGTCCATGTCTTCTCGGTGCCACTGTCTTCTCACTGTCCATGTCTTTATAATGCCACTGTCTTTTCAATACCACTGTCTTTGCAGTACCACTGTCTTTACAATACCACTGCTTTTACAATACCACTATCTTCTCAATGCCAATGTCTTCTCAATGTCACTGTCTTTACAATACCACTATCTTCTCAATGCCAAAGTCTTCTCAATGTCACTGTCTTTGCAATACCACTGCCTTTACAATACCACTATCTTCTCAATGCCAATGTCTTCTCAATGTCACTGTCTTTACAATACCACTGTCTTTACAATGCCACTGTTTTTACAATACCACTGTCTTTACAATGCCACTGTTTTTACAATACCACTATCTTTACAATGTCACTGTTTTTACAATACCATTGTCTTTACAATGCCACTGTTTTTACAATACCACTGTCTTCACAATACCACTGTCTTTACAAAACCATTGTCTTTACAATGGCCTTTCTTCTTAATGACCCTGTCTTCTCAAAGTCCATGTCTTCTCAAAGTCCATGTCTTCTCAGTGCCACTGTCTTCTCACTGTCCATGTCTTTATAATGCCACTGTCTTTTCAATACCACTGTCTTTGCAGTACCACTGTCTTTACAATACCACTGCTTTTACAATACCACTATCTTCTCAATGCCAATGTCTTCTCAATGTCACTGTCTTTAGAATACCACTGCCTTTACAATACCACTGTCTTTACAATACCACTGTCTTTACAATATCACTGTCTTTACAATAACACTATCTTCTCAATGCCAATGTCTTCTCAATGTCACTGTCTTTACAATACCACTGTCTTTACAATACCACTGTCTTCTCAGTGTCACTGTCTTTACAATACCATTGTCTTCTCAATGTCACTGTCTTTACATTACCATTGTCTTCTCAATGTCACTGTCTTTATAATACCACTGTCTTTACAATACTACTGTCTTTACAATACTACTGTCTTTACAATACTACTGTCTTTACAATACCACTGTCTTTACAATACCATTGTCTTCTCAATGTCATTGTCTTTACATTACCATTGTCTTCTCAATGTCACTGCCTTTACAATACCACTGTCTTTACAATACTACTGTCTTTACAATACTACTGTCTTTACAATACCACTGTCTTTACAATACCATTGTCTTCTCAATGTCACTGTCTTCTCAATGTCACTGTCTTCTCAATGTCACTGTCTTTACAATAACACTGTCTTCACAATACTACTGTCTTTACAATACCACAGTCTTTACAATGCCAATGTATTCTCAATGTCACTGTCCTTACAATACCACTGCCTTTACAATACCACTATCTTCTCAATGTCACTGTCTTTACAATACCATTGTCTCTACAATGCCAATGTCTTCTCAATGTCGCTGTCTTTACAATACCATTGTCTTCTCAATGTCACTGTCTTTACAATACCACTGTCTTTACAATATTACTGTCTTTACAATACCACTGTCTTTACAGTACCACTGTCTTTACAATACCATTGTCTTCTCAATATCACTGTCTTTACAATACCACTGTCTTTACAATACTACTGTCTTTACAGTACCACTGTCTTTACAGTACCACTGTCTTTACAATACCATTGTCTTCTCAATGTCACTGTCTTTACAATACCACTGTCTTTACAGTACCACTGTCTTTACATTACCATTGTCTTCTCAATGTCACTGTCTTTACAATACCACTGTCTTTATAGTACCACTGTCTTTATAATACCATTGTCTTCTCAATGTCACTGGCTTTACAATACCACTGTCTTTACAGTACCACTGTCTTTACAATACCATTGTCTTCTCAATGTCACTGTCTTTACAATACCATTGTCTTCTCAATGTCACTATCTTTACAATACCACTGCCTTTACGATACTACTGTCTTTACAATACCACTGTTTTTACAGTACCACTGTCTTTACAATACTACTGTCTTTACAATACCACTGTCTTCTCAAAACCTCTGTATTTACAATACCACTGTCTGTATTGAGTTAATTCAAGAACCGACATCACTGCACTCAGGACATTCCCATACGTGCTCAGTTTTCTCGTTCAACAGCCAGCGAAGAGTCATACTACTAATCGTTCCCACCGCTATCTGATTAAATGTTCTCCTGGTCTTCCCTCTCAGTTTTGAGATTCTTCCAGAACTGCTGCCGATCTCCCGCAATCTCATTCTTTCCACATATGGGTTCTCAATCTGTTCCTCCGCCTTCTCCACCTGGTCCCACAAGCGCACGACCACCTCCTCCTTGTCCATAGGCAAGATACCACCAAGAGGTGCATTCCCTGCTAGCCTATAAGCCTGTTCATCCACACCGTACACCCACATGGTCAGAGCAAAATATCCATACAATTCTCACAATCTGCAACCTCTGAAGCGACGAGAGCCATTCCACACGAAACATTCCTTTCTCCACCTTGCTAAGCATTTTCTTTGAATCCGTAATGAACACAACGTATGTTGCAGTAGTCTCCTCTAGCCACCGGAATGCCGCTGTTACTGCCTCCACCTCCATTCTCATGCTGGAGGTCGTAGTCTCATATGCCAGACTCTCCTTTTTCAAGACTCGCCCATTAGCCTGTGCAATAAAGGCCCAGCCACTACGTCTGTTTCTCACCACTGACCCATCGGTGTAGATGACTATGTCACCTTGATGTGTGTTGCACTTCAAACTCAGTGCGGCCCGCTGCCCATTCTCTGCACTCACGATCCAGTGTCATTATTACATTGTGCCAGTCCGTCATGTCATCCGGAACTTCAACCCACTCTCTTTCACAAGAGAGTGTACCACTGTCTTTACAATACCACTGTCTTATACAATGCCACTGTCTTACCAATGCCACTATCTTAACAATGCCCCTGTCTTTACAATGCCCCTGTCTTTATAATGCCTCTATCTTTACAATGCCCCTGTCTTTACAATGCCTCTGTCTTTATAATGCCTCTATCTTTATAATACCACTGTCTTAAAAATATCGCTGTCTTAACAATACCATTGTCTTCTCAATGCCACTGTCTTTACAATACCACAGTCTTTACAATACCACTGTCTTTACAATACCACTGTCTTAACAAGGTCATTGTCTTCTCAATGCCCCTATCCCCTCTATGCCATTGTGAGATCGTGTGGATGGTACAGAAGAACAGACAGATGATCCCGGCCTAGAGAGAATGGTGCTGCAGGGAGTGACCAGAGCATCTGGCCGACACTCGGAACTCTGAGACAAGGCCAGATGGACACGTAATCAGACTGCTATTGGTACCATTAGTATTAGGAATCTTTACCGGTTGTTGAATGTGAGGAAGGAACACGCATTGGAATGTCCCGAGTACTGTGATGTCGGTTCTTGATTGAACTCAGCGCGACTCAACTCTCTGCCTTTTCTAACCTCACGTAATCTCCAAGAACAACAAATGCTCCAACAACTGACATCAACAAAGCAACCGCCCCCTGGCTTCATGACCTGATTATCGTGGAGACAAGAAATAGAACGGCCCAAATCCTAACATAGAAGTCGACCGCGCAGATTCCAGAATGTAAATCACTGCCATCTTACAGAGCTCGTGTCTGTACAAAGTCACGATCGTCTCCGTTATGATAGTTGATTACTATATATTACTATATTAATCTATGTCTGCTGTCCCTTCTACCAGTTTGGCCTTTGTGATTATTTTAGCCAGGTCCCCATCAGCTCAGAAAGCCCAGCTTATGTCAGACTTCCTAAATTTACAGTAATGTATATGCTGTCAAATTAAAGCAAGACGGTGCGTCCGACAAGCTCCCGCGCTGGCATGAAGAAATGGCACATAATGAACAGTTCTGAGGCATTTGCGGTAGAAGAACGGTCGAATTTGGTTTTTATGTATGGTTTTATGTTTTGACCTAGTCTTTTCTGATCATGGTTTCGTCTCTTTTACTGACCTTTCAAGGAAATTCAATCTTGCGGACTTTTAGGAAATTCAACATTGCGGAATTTCAAACAACTGGTTCAAGTGTTTTTAACACATTTCCTTGTGTTTGATGTGGAAGTGCAGAAGACTACATCGAGTTTCATGTAAATTAAAAAACAGACAGTTGGCGGAGCGGTTTATTGACACAACGTCCGCCTCTGACCTTGTTAGATCTTGTACGAAACACCGCAGCTGAAGTTTACAAAAAAGAAATCATAGGATATTATCATCATCATCTTGTGCGTTGCAAAGAGGTCTGGGAGCTCATGTGTGTCCACAGATGCCGGTTCTTTGAGTTCCCGGTCAGTTCTACGCATGACACTTCCCCATGTCACCATCTTGACCATCTGGCGTCAGTTCTCCATGTCACCGTCTTGACCATCTGTCGTCACTTCTCCATGTCACCATCTGTCGTCACTTCTCCATGTCACCGTCTTGACCATCTGGCGTCACTTCTACCCATCTGATTCTTCCCCTTCTACCGCTGATATGTACAGTTTTTACCATGTTCTCCATTGTCTCTCCATTCCCCCACTCTAATATTCTCACTCTCATACTCTCATATTTTCACTCCCACACTCTCATATAGTCACTCCCATATTCATATTCTTACTCCCACACTCTCATATTCTCACTCTCACACTGCCATATTCTCACTCTCACACTCTCGTATTCTCTCTCTCTCTCTCTCTCTCTCTCTCTCTCTCTCTCTCTGCCAAAATTCCCTTGTCTCTGCCTTGTCTCTCTCATGCCTTTATAATGCATATCTTTTATATTGTTGCTGTTCTTTGTTAGCCTTGAATGATGTGTGAATGAAATAATGTATGAAAGAGAGTGATAGAAGGGCAGAATGTTAGACGGGCCTGCGTGCCCAATTCTTAACCCTTTGAAAATAAAGTTTGTTCGTTCGTTCGTTCTCTCTCTCTCTCAATCTCTCTCTCTCTCTCTCTCTCTCTCTCTCTCTCTCTCTCTCTCTCTCTCTCTCTCTCTCTCTCTCTCTCTCTCTCTCGTGTTGATGATAATGATGAAAACGACCAGAATGACTTAGAGGAAGGCAAAGATTAGGCTAAGGAGAAGAACAAAGAAGAATGATATAAACCAATGGCCGAAGGAAACAAAGAATGAACAGACAAATAAATAATCAAAGAAAGTGACCACATATGGAAGGAAGAAAGAATGACCCAATATAAAAGGGAATTAAGATAGGAAAGCAGCAACAAAGATATAATGACGGAAGGAATGGCGGTGGTAGAAAAGGAAATTTTGGCAGAAATGGCCAAAGGACAGAAGGCCAAAATACAAAGAAGAAACTAAAAGCGGTGACGGAAAGAAAGACAAAGTACAAGAAAAAGACACGAGTTGATTACTGGTAGATACAAAATCTCTGCCTTGTCTAACCTCACGTAATCCCCACGAGCAACAAATGTCCCAACAACTGACATCAACAAAGCAAGCGCCCCTGGCTTCATGGCTTGATTACAATCGAGACGTGGCATTGAAAGACCCAAATCCTGACACAGAAGTCGACCGCGCAGAGGCCAGGATGCAAATCACCGTCATCTTATACGGCTATGAATATTCAGCACGCGCCACGGGATGAGCTCAAAGCCTTGTTATGATTAGATCTCTGAGCACGCAAGCCGGCAGACTGTAATGTGCGTTAGAAAAACGACAGGCCTGTTGGGATTGCGTTGGAACGGCAAAACCATCAGTATATATTGATCTGGAGTAATCAACATGCCCTTTCTCTTTAGAAAAAACGGAAACGACAACCTTTTTCAAAAAGAGAAATTGTGAGGAACATCTGAAATATCAAAACAATAGTTCAAGAAATGTATGAGTGTTGAATATGTTGTAGCTGTTGTTTAGAAGCCGTCACATTAAGTTGATTTTTTGTTTTGTTTTGTTTCTTCTTCTTCTTCTTCTTCTTCTTCTTCTTCTTCTTCTTCTTCTTCTTCTTCTTCTTCTTCTTCTTCTTCTTCTTCTTCTTCAGCGTCGAGAGAAACGGAAGAAAGTAAACTTGTAACATCGGACATGAAATGTCTGTCTAAGATGGAAAAAGAAAAAGAGAAGAAGGAGAAGACGTAGGACGAGAAGAAGTAAAAGGAGTATGATGGGAAAGAAAGTAGTAGCCCAAGGACGAGGGGCAGAAAAAGATAAAGACGAAGGAGGAGGCTAAGAAAAAGTAGACGACAAAAAAAAAAACAAGAGGAGGAAAAACAAGAAGACTGGAAAGAAGTGGATGAGGGAGGGGGTAAAAGAAGGCGGAGGATTAAACCAAAATAGAAGACGAGTAGTAGATACAGAAGGAGCAGAAGACTGACGAAAAAACGAGGTGGTGTAATCAAATGAACAAGGATGAAAAAGTAGACGGAGAATGAGAAAAGGGAGGAGGTGAAGATGGATTATGAGAAAACGAGGACGATAGAGGAGAAAAAGAAGATGATAGCGAAGAAAGTGAAGAAAATATAGGCGAAAAAATAAAGAATACAGGGGAGAAAACGATGAAGATAACAGTGAAAAAGAAGACAAACAATGAGAAAAAGAAGATAGAGGAGAAAAGGAAGATATAGGAGAAAAATAAGAAGATAGAGAAGAGAAGGAAAATACTGGAGAAAAAGAAGACGATAGAGGAGAAAAAGAAGAAGATCGAGGAGAAAATGAAGAAGATAGAGGAGAAAAGGAAGCTGATGGATAAAAAGAAGATCCATCCATCCATCATGTGCCATGCCGGTAAGCTTGGGATGTCATGTTCTGCCATCTCACTCGATCACCAGAGTCGTGGATCAGCTCAGTGTTTCTGTCTCGACCATGCCACGAGGCCAAGCCATCCAGGTATTTGCTTCTAGGTCTTCCTCTTGGTCTGTTCCCTTCGATCTTACCAGTTGTCACCAAGTTCTCCAATTCATTTCTTCTCATAACATGCCCAAAAAAATTTGACTGTCTGCGTCTAATGTCTCTAATCAGATATAGGAGATTAAAAAAAAGCAAAGACTATGGAGGAGATAAAGAAGATATAGAAGATAGTGGAAGTTGTTGTGTGATTGTGTTGATGTACAACTGTGTGAGTATTTATGTCTGAAAGTGTGTATGTGTCGATTATGTGTGTATTGGAAGGAGTGTACGTGTGTGCCTTGCTGTATGTATGAATGAATGAGGATGTATAGGCGTGAGAGAGAGAGAGAGAGAGAGAGAGAGAGAGAGAGAGAGAGAGAGAGAAAATATGTCTGTCTGTCTGTCTGTCTGTTTGCCTGTCTGTCTGGGTGTGTGTGTAAATTTTTGTTTGTGACTGTGAGTAGGTATATGTGTATGCAAGGGACAGTGTGTTTGTGTGTTATTGAATGGGAGGTGTGTAAAGGATGTAAGTATGTATGCAGGCAGGTATGTATGTATGTCCTTTGCATGTGCGTGCGTGCGTGCGTGCGTGCCTGCCTGCCTGCCTGCCTGCCTGCCTGCCTGCCTGCCTGCCTACCTGCCTACCTGCCTGCCTGCCTGCCTGCCAGCCTGTCTGCCTGCCTGCCTGCCTGCCTACCTGTCTGGTACATAACATGGTAATATTCATTGTTTATGTTCAAAACATTCATTTGACAGTTTCTCTTCCCCCCCCCCCCCCATGTGTATGTAACATGCACAATAGATCATTGATATACGAAGGATGAGTGATTAGAAGGGCCGAATGTAAGACAGGCCTGTGTGCCCAATTTGTGACCCTTTGAAAACTCTGTTCGTTCGTTCTTCTTCCAGGAACCAGGCATTCCATCATTGTCCTTTCCAGCCCACTGAGGCATTTCATATGGCCACTGTATTTCAGTATCTGAGACATGGTGCCTTTTACGAACCAGTTTTCTTCCATGTTCAGATCTTGTGTTATGTCAGTGTCTGCTTAAATGGGCGGCAGGAGCTCACAAACCCTGGAAGGAAATTCATCTACGTGAAGAACACACAGAATGCCAAACCACAACTGCCTTGTGGAAGTTCTTGTCAGAACAAAGGCTGGGGCAACAAAGCCCGACAGAAAATATGGGCAGGCAGAGCCCACAAGCCCGTGATGGCAACCTGCCAATGGGAGGAGGAATGCAGAATAGAAACTTGGATGGTTGATGTCTATTTGCCGTGTGTCGAAACACATATTTTCCTCCAGAGAGGCACCGTCGTCTTCTGAAGACAACAGGTTCAAATCCGTGTGTGGCTATTATGCTATTATAGCCTTCAGTCTTTGTATTATCTAGTGTAGTGGTTCTCAGCCGGTGGGGAATTTTAGGGAAGGGGGGGGGGGGGGGGGAATTAACATTATTTCAAGATCGCGTTAACACAAGAACCGATTACTTGATATTGTTTTTTCCTCCATTCTTTACAGTTCTGAACTTCTCGCCCTTCTGAAATTCATTTTATAACGCAATACACCCACAAATCACGTTTTATGTAGACATCTAGTCTTGTTCTAGTATGTGTTATTAAATTTAATAGCTTCCACTTTTACGTATACTGTGTAGGGATATGGGGGGGGAATTTATAGGCTTTTTGTTTTTTATTGCCCTGAGTTATGGTTTCGGTTTAGCATCTGATTCAGAATCAGTAACTGATTTTTGTTTTTACGAAAGGTGGGGGGGGGGGGGGTGACTTTCTGAAAATAACGAAAGGTGGGGGGGGGGGGGCTGACGTTCTGAAAATATGGTGAAGGGATGCACGGGCCAAAAAGGTTGAGAACCACTGATCTAGTGTCCTTTAATCTCTTTAGTAGTTCCTCTACTTCTATGAGAGCCTATAAATACCACCAAACTAACTATATGACTTTGAAGGTCTCATGCCCTTCTTAGACGCCTGAAAAATGAAACTGGACACTTTATATCGATCAAAACAGCGGCATTTACACGTAATTAGTTGTAAGTAGTACTAGGAAATAGCTGTCTCTGGGGTATACCATTGGCACATCTATCGGATTGCTGGGGACAAGTGAAATCCTACACGCGTGAATAAAACATGATCCAGATCAGACTTCGTTTCCATCTAGAATGTGGGTAGCTTCTGTGTCATATGTCTGCGAATAGCGATTTTAGGCGAAATGGAAATTAACATATGAACATTGTATTTCAATCTGCAGCATAAGGGGAGTGTCAGCACCAGCACTGTCCTTGGGTTATGTCCGCAAAACGACTGATAATAAATAGCATATTCACACTAATCCTGTCTATCAATGTCAAATTTGGACATTATTGGTCATTATCTAAATCACACTTACGCAAAATCAATACCTGCGAGATGAGATGCTTGACGAGAGCTGCCAACTTAACTATCAAAGACCGATAAGAAATGATGTTATGAGACAGACAGTGAGATTAATACATTTTGCCACATATATTGAAAAGCAGAAGATCAAATGACTCTACCATCTGGTTAGAATACAACACCATCGACTACCAACACTGGAGCTACATCAAAGATCTGATACGAGAGCAAGAGGACACCCGAGAAGAGAATGGGTTGACACCAAAGACACTGTACAATCACACTATCCAGCACCACCCATTATGCGCGGGAACGTCAACTATTCCTCCCCAGGACATTTGACGGCAAAAGTGGAAGATGAAGATGATGATGATAACTATCCATAGGTCGTCGACCCCGACTAAAATGGGTGCCACGTACGTCTTGGGAAGTAGCGGTAGGACACTGGCCACGTGACCCATTAAGAGCCGATTGGTCTATACACACATGGGTCTTAACACCATATGTCCCATGCGCCTGAACTAAGTGCCATGGGATGATTAATCGTCTTAAGCTACTTCTCGTAACTGCCATGGGTTTATATATCGCCGAAATGTTGTCATTGCGAAATGGTGTCTCAATTTGAATATCAATACAGTAGTTTTCCCTAAGCAACCTGCTTTAATTTGATTAAAAAAATCAACATGTCTGCTACCATATTAACAACTTAAGTCATAACTGTGACACAGCCCTGCTTCCCATTTTCCGCCATCCATTATTGTTAGGTCCAAACCTCCGTGTTGTTTGGCCCTAAATCTGTTATGGCGTGTAACAGGATCCATTACTCACTAACCTTAGGGGGTCCCGCGGTAGCCTAGTGGCCGGACTCTAGCCCGCCGGCGTGATTGTCGTGGTTTCGGTTCCGCATCTATACTGATGTTTGTTTTTAATTGTCCTGAGTTATGGTTTTGGTTCCGAATCTACACTGATGTTTGTTTTTAATTGTCCTGAGTTATGGTTTCGGTTCCGCATCTACACTGATGTTTGTTTTTAATTGTCCCGAGTTATGGTTTCGGTTCCGCATCTACACTGATGTTTGTTTTTAATTGTCCTGGGCTCCTGAGTCGACCCAGCTTAAAATGGGTGCCATGAAATGTCTTTAGGAAGGGAAGACGGCCTATGTAATATAGATCACATCACCCCATGGAGTACAGGTTTGTCTATGGAAACATGGATTTAGCACCTATGCTATGCCAGATACTCCTTAACGCGTGTACACGGGTTATTTACTTTAAAAAAAAAAAAAGAAAAAAGAAAAAAAAAAACTTACGACCCATATATTTCACTTACAAATGTCTGAAAGAACCGACACTGTGACTTAGAGAAGTGAACCCGTTTGATAAAAACCACGACGTAGGGGATACTGGGGAGAAATGGACCAGCAATTTTGTAGTTTTCAATTTTTGCTCATCACCGGAACAGATTTTATCGAAACATAACAAAACCATGACTAAAATGTTGTACATTCATTTATTTTAAAAGGGGAAAACATTTAGCAATCTATTTCTATATGTTTCTTTACAAAATGCATTTCAAAAATGTATATGAACATGGGGAGAAATTGACCACCATTGGGGTGAAATGGACCAGCACGTGGGGAGCAATGGACCATAGTGGGGAGAAATGGACCTTTTTTAAAAAGAAGCAGCAACAACTCATCCATATTGCTATAAGAAATAAATAATCATTAAAAGGATATTTGCAGTTTTTTTTTAATTATTATTTTAAGCGACAGTAAAAAAGTTTAATATGATATATTAATCTAATATAAAGTTTTATCGAACATTTATGCCTGCAAGACTTTCTTTGAAGACATAGCCATCCTTGGTCCTAGAAGTGGTTCCAGTGATTGTAGATCTAGTAAGTTGTGCTTTAATACATGTAATTGAGACACTGGCGACATCTTCTACCTTAGACTTAACAAATTTACCAGCAACCTTCTCACTCTTGCGCAAGAACTCTACCTCAACATCACCATCATCATCAATGTCTCCCCTTACAATTCCTACATAGTAAACACAAGTCTTCTTTGTTCCATATTCACATAGCACACACTGGCCTTCAAAAACCTCACGCACACCAGTCAAGCTAACCGTACACTCCTCATTTTCACCAAATGAAACATCAGAATCTGTGTCATCACAAAACGAAATGTCAGTTTCTGGATCTGAATCAACATCAAGTTCTTTCAGCAGCTGTCTCTTTGCCTTTTTGGGTGGAACTTTTGCTGCCTTTTCTTTCATCACCGCCCTTTCCCTAATTCGATCCATTTCTGGCGTAGAAGTAGCCAGCATAGTTTTTCCTCTTTTCCTCATATTATTTGAATCTTTTCGCGGACCAGCTTTTGGTAGTCCTCTGAAAACATGAGGCGAAGTAAAGGAAGAAGTAGCTTTATGTTGAAGACTGCCTGATATTTCCTGCAAGTCATCTACAAGGTTCTCAACATTACACTCTTTCTGATTTTCATGAAATTCTTGTGCAGTTTGATCTGTGCTGGTACCACAATGTGGAGATGCTGATCCTGTCTGTTCATTGCTTTCTAAAGTGGCATTTTCACTGTCCTTGCTGATGGGCCTGTTCGTTATTTCTGAAGGCATAAAATCATCTTTTGTAAAAACATCTTCGTTAAAGGGCCAAATACCTGACACTGCAAAGCCTGATTGAATGTTAATGGGAGTTGTCGCTTTAAGAAAAGCGTGGCCTCCTAGATTTGCAACTTGATAGATTGTCAGTGGTGTCCCAACATTTTTCATCATCCATGAATCACACGCATTGTTGTAGACCGACTTCATGGGTCCAAAAACTGAACGGTCCAAGGGCTGAGTTTTAGATGAGGTGTGTGGTGGCAACGTGATCACACGAATGTTGTTTTTCTTGCACAGTTCAAGTGATTCAAATGAAATGTGGGAATCGTGATTGTCCAAGATCAAAATCAAAGGGAAGTCTTTGGAAGGTCTTGAATGCTTTATGAAGTGATTTATAACTTTGACGAAATTATCACGGGTCATCCAACCTGATTCATTCACAAGGCCAAGGGAACCTTCAGGTGCTCCAGCAAGCATAAAATTCTTAAAAACTTTTCTGGGAAACACAAAAACTGGAGGGATAATGTGACCCGCAGCTGACACAATGCAACAGATTGTGACCAGTTCTCCTCTTTCTCTGGATGTCACCTGGCCTATTTGCTTCACTCCTCGTGGGGCAATTACTTTTGGCACTTTCTGTACAGTGGTCAGACCTGACTCATCCAAATTTTAGATTTGAGCTCCACTCACATTTAGTTTTGTAATGGTTTCCTTCACAATGTTGAAGAAGGTGCAAATATTATGTTTGTTGAAAGCTGTAGCTCTAGCCAGAGATGTTGCCTCAGGTTGCCTTATGGTCAGCTCGGGATTCCGTCGCAAAAATCCACAAAGCCAGTCATTCCCTGCCATCATTTGCTCATCCCCGGTTAAAGGATGTGCAATGTTATTGACTTTCGCTATCTCGTACGCCAAAATACGAACGTTTTTAGTTGTAAGTCCATGGACCATTCTTGCACAATCTTTCAAGTAACTAGCAAAATCAGCTTCTTGCTTAGCTGTGAAAACAAGGCTATGCCTATAATTTGGTACGAGTCTAGTAGGCAGACCATTTCCTTCTCTGTCTTTTGTAAGATTGTTATTGAGGGTAGAGCGAGCAATGCCGTACTCCCTTGCAGCTTTCCTCACTTTCATTCCATTTTTCACAGCATTAACAGCTTCTCTCATACGTTCCGCCGTAACGAGACCCTTGTTGGTGTTTCTGATGTACAATCTTGGCGTCTGAAACAAAAGAGTGACAGAATTATATAACATTTAGAATGGTAGGCCTATCATTTGTAAAGAAATACTGATCATAGCACGAATGGCGTGCATCTTTAATAAATCACTGAAATCAAATTTGTTAACAGTTTTATTGGTCTAGATTTAGACCCCAGTATTAAAAAGAATCAATAATGCTGATATTCGAATGCAATCTTCAACACTTTTAATAACAACAGACTGTCTTGTCAATTTCTTCTATGGGGAGAAATGAACCATGGGGAGAAATGAACCGGTCCATTTCTCCCCCATCAATGTATTAAACTATTCAGCCATAAAGTCTCTTAAATCTAATATTATATGCTATATTTTTTATATGAACTCTTAAATAACAAGTAAATAAAGATATTAACGTAATTACCTTGTCCTGATTCCTGACTATGCGTCTGCTTTACGATGGTGTCTGGAACTGGAAAAAGAAACTTTAGTGCAGAAAATGTTTCAAACTTTGCGTGGGAACGACCTGTGCGGGAAGTCGATGGCAAATGAAAAATTCGGACTATGTTTGATGTGGAAAACAAACTTATTATGGTTTCACTTTCATTGCATCACAGCCAGGGGCCAGAGAGGGGGTGGTCCATTTCTCCCCTATGTCCATTTCTCCCCAGTCTCCCCTACGGAGTCAAGAGTTCGGAATTAGCTACAGACGATTTAAAACCTACCGCCTTCCCGGGAAGGTTAACCCGGTCAACAAATGCCCGCAGAAGTCGGATGTGTCGGCCTAACGGCGCAAGAACGCAGCTCTGCTGTAAACAGGCACAACGCAATCACATCCGTAAAAAAACTCCGGATGAACGCAGAAGAAGAAGAAGAAGAAGAAGAAGAAGAAGAAGAAGAAGAAGAAGAAGAAGAAGAAGAAGAAGAAGAAACCTACTGCCTTACGTTGATTTCATTTGCATGGTCGTCACTCATCCAGAAAGTAATGGTAAGCTACTGAACGTAAAAAATTGCCTAGTAAATTACAAATAGTCAAAATATGCTGGGGATGATTGGGCGTCCTGCAAAGGATATGATAATAACAACGTCTAACAGAATTAACTATTAACTAACTATTAACTCTAACTATTAATAACACTCGGAAAGTCACATGTTCAACAACATGATGACTGTCGAGTATTGGAGAGGACTGAGAAAAACACGAGACAACAGACTCAACAGCCAAATGTACACAAAGTTCAAGATAGTTTCTATAGCAATGTACGCTTGCGAGCCAACACTTCAAACTGCAGAGCACACGCTACAATACTGTACCACATACAGCGCACAGGTCTATTCTATGGCCAGATGACACAACCCGAGATGCTCAATTATGTGGAAGTTTGAAGGATCTGCAGAAAACAACGCAGTTTATTCAGTAAGAAGCATGGACAGGGCCGATATCGTTAATGCAGTACAGACCCCGCTGACTGATGCAAAAGTCTCTCTAACGCTAATTCGATTACACGAACTGGGAGTGAAGACTGGCCAAACACATGGAATCATCTTCGAGGGGAGAAAGAGGAGACATTACAGTCAACTCTTCGTGTGAACAGTGAGTAGAGATACTTTAAGATGGCTGCTGCATCGGAGGATGTATCACGCATGGGTATACCCAATATGCGGGAATGTCGATCGTGGTGACATAACTTAACATAACGTACAGGAAACAGATACAGGCTGATTACATACAAGTGAATGAAAAGATGAGGATGATGACGATGATCATCATCATCAGTGTAGCTCTGAGGTCTACCCAGCTTAATAAAATGAGTACTAGACATTGCTTAAAGGCTACAAGTGAAGATAAGACAAAGAAAATTGAAATATTTTGGTCACTTTAAACGTCATGGAAGTTTGGAGAGAACAATAATGGAGAGTTATATGCCCGGGAAGAGAGGAAGATTAATGCCAAAGAGAAGATGGGTGCAGGATATGGCAGATTATCCCCAGATGGGTGTATCGGACGCGGGACATCTTGCCTATAACCGAGAAGTTTTCTGAACAGTTATTATGGGAGCGAAGTGCTGCGAAGGACATGCTACTGAATGAATGAACTAGTGTTTACTGACTAGTTCATTCTCTGAGTGCCGTTTGATCATCAAAAGCAAAACAAATTATCTGGGATTTTTTCGTCAGGCCTGCGGTCCATTACATCGTATTTCTTCTTCTTCTTCTTCTTCTTCTTCTTCTTCTTCTTCTTCTTCTTCTTCTTCTTCTTCTTCTTCTTCTTCTTCTTCTTCTTCTTCTTCTTCTTCTTCTTCTTCTTCTTCTTCTTCTTCTTCTTCTTCTCCTTCTTCTTCTCCTTCTCCCTCTTCTTCTGCGTTCATCCGGAGAGTTTTTTCGGCCGTGATTGCGTTGTACCTATTTACAACAGAGCTGCGTTCTTGCCGACACATCCGACTTCTGCAGGCATTTATTGACCGGGTTAACCTTCCCCAGCATCGTATTTCGGCAAGTGGTTCTTTCAGATCGGCTCTGCCTTCCAAAGTTCTGACCTGCCGACAAGGCAACCAGCTTTTGAATCTCCCTTAGTCTTGTCCCCGCCCGTAGAGCTGTCCGACTTAGGAGACCCTGCTAGTAGATACGCTTCCGGCGGCATAGTTCTGGAGGTCTCCGAGACATCGCTACCGCTACAAGACAGAGAGACGGGACGTTGGTTTTAACTTATTGTATACCAATTTTTATCCCCGCCAGTACAGCAGAGTGCATTGTGTTAAGATTCCTTTTGTGTAAGTTAGATAGTAATCTTTAGGAGGAGACTCAAGCACGTATTGAAATATCCGTGTACATTGAATGTCATACCTTACCAATCAAATCAACATACTATATTTTAAACGTTGCACTTGTAAAACTGAATGTTTTAGTACTTATCTAGAATATGTTTTATTTTTCCATCTTTTTCGTTTCTTCGCATATATCCCCGTGACAGACATATGCCATTTTTTTTTACCGACACATCAACCTATCGTGGCATTCTGGTTGAAAAACATTTCTGTGTGTATGTTTTTATTTTACCTTTTATCCCTCATTTCGCCTCTTTGTTATTTTGTGCCAGCTATTGATTCTATGTCTCCTGCAGAGTTCATTGAACGTGCTCATTCAGTTGCATGCCATCAGTTCTTTATCTTATCTGTAACTCATTAACTGTTTTATATTAGCGTTCCTTTGTTTGTAACAATGCAGGGAATTATTAGAACGTTTGCCTGCACGCTTGGTGGCTGGGTGTTCGTATCCTCGTTGAGACAAGGATTTTCCACCCATTGACGTGGGCTTCCACGTCCATCCAGTCTAAACTGAGTACCAAGATATTTCCTGGAAGCTAAAGGCGGCCAGCGTGGTACTGACCATTTACCCGATCTAGTGCTGGTTGGTCTAAGAATAGAGGATTGGCACCATGTGCCAAAATTGCTTCATAGCATAAAAAGGGTGTCCTTTACTCATCACCATGGTTAGATAGTATGTTAGTCAGTCAGTCAGTTAATTAGTTAGTTAGGTAGTCAGTCAGTTAGTAAGTTAGTTAATCAATCGGTCAGCCAGTCCATCAGCCAGTTAACTAGTCAGTAAACAGATTATCCTCATTGCACATGGGACTATGCAGTCCATAAGTGAACGGATCCCCTCCACAGTCGCTCCCTCGGCGTGTAGCGGTCAACGATACCAGTAAAACTGTTGCTTGACCAGTGAACCTGTGTTGCTTGACCACTGACCTCGTGTTGCTTGACCAGTGAACCACTTGCTTGACCAATGAACCTGTGTTGCTTGACCACTGAACATGTGTTGCTTGACAAGTGAACCACTTGCTTGACCAATGAACCTGTGTTGTTTGACCAGTGAACCTGTGTTGTTTGACCAATGAACCTGTGTTGTTTGACCAGTGAACCTGTGTTGCTTGACCAGTGTACATGTGTTGCTTGACCAGTGAACATGTGTTGCTTGACCAGTTAACCTGTGTTTCTTGGCCAGTGAACCTTGTTGCTTGTTCAGTGAATCTCTGTTGCCTGACCAGTGAACACACCATGCTTCGACGTCATTACAAGCTAATGAAAGTAAAAATAAAAGAAGTATCAGCACAATGCACTCACTCCGTAGCACCGGCGGAAATCTGGAAAAAGTCGACCTAGTCTATACAGAAATACTAAGGCCACTAACACAATTCATGAATAAACATATATAGTTACCGACATGTGTGTTTATTTATGAAACTAGCTTTCAATTTTTTTTTTCCCTCAACTTATTGTAAAATCAATACTGTTATCTTTTTCTGTACCCCAACCTTTCCTTAGTGGCGAAGTGATCAAGCCGTCTGCCTCGCACCCCGAAGGTTGTGGGTTCGAATCCTGGCTAGGTCTTTCGGTTCACGAGTGCATTTTTCTAAGAGACTTCAGGGGGTCGTCGCTGGAGCTACGGAGTTCGTGCTCTGTACGACGCCCAGCGGAAACAGACCGAGCCATATGGGATAAAACCCAGTGCAATGAAGTCGATCCTCTCGATTTTTAAGACTGTTTAACCTTTCCTCGGTTTATTGTAAAATCTACAATTGTATCTTTCTCTGTGGCCTAACCTTTCAGCAGTTTATTGTTATCCACTCTTTTATCTTTCTCTGTGCCCCAACCTTTATTCGGTTTATTGTGAAATTGATACTTTTATCTTTCTCTGTGCTTCAATCTTTCCTCAATTTATTGCAAAAACTACACTTTTGTCTTTCTCTGTGCCACAACATTTCCTCAATTTATTGTAAAGTCCACACATTTATCTGTCTCTGTGCCCCAACATTTCCTCTATTTATTGTAAAATCCACACTTTTATCTTTCTCCGTGCCCCATCATTTCCTCTATTTATTGTAAAATCCAAACGTGTATCTTTCTCTGTGCCCCAACCCTCTTCATGTTATTGGACTCTGAGGTGGCGGGACCAAGTCTTTCACTGGCAAAGACTTGGAAGCATTTCCTCGTGATTTGATCTACACACACGTCAGTCAAGACCCGGTGGCACCTTTACATGGTTGCTCCCCTGTCTGACTTACATCCCACGGATTGCCATGTCGCTGTGAAGTTTCAGTACCGTTCGTGCATATCCCCTTGATTTCTGTGCTTGGAAAGGGAGGAGAGGAGCTCTGCAACAGTCCTTGCGGAGATGGCACTTCGGTAACAGGTTGTTTGGAAAGTCCTACATTTTTTCTTTTGCGTTCTCTCGCTTTGAACTCAAGCGTAAGTCCATCCACATTACCTTTAGCGCACTGGACTTATTTTTGCGTGTGGATTAGCTTTCCCTATTACCAATGTCCCTCGCCATCAAGCGAACCTACTTCAGAGGTGCTTGTAATTTACGTTCCCAAGTCAAGGACGAGAAGTCAACATTTTAGTCCATCTGACTGGTGTAGGGTTTGAACCAGTTACCTCGGCATCAGTACACCAGAAGTTTAAGAACGAGCGCTCTTTTCCATTCAGTGATCCTGACCATAGTTGCTACATGACCCTCACTCCTACAGGTACAAGCCCTTTCATGGCTCGAATAAGCTGAACCTAACCGGACTTTTACAAAACAATCAGCCAAATAAATCTTGTTTAAACCTCTCCTCTGCATATTTCATTCCATCCATATTTACGCCTACAGTTTCTGTGTTGTTGTTATTGTTTTTTAACCTAATTCATTTTCATCTTTCTGTGTATTTCATTCTTACCCTTTTCAGTATCTCCTCATTCCCTTCCCATGCATTTCATTGAACGGTTTCTCTGTATATGCTTGTTACCTCATGCTTAATGTTCACCTCACTTCTTTTACTATCCCATCTCTTTCCTTGCTAAAGTCTCCTCCTTCGATCTGCTTCATTCTTTATCAATTCACTTTAATATTTCTCTGAATATAATCCGGAACTTCGTTCGCTTTCTATCAGTCAAAGTTGTAAAAATCGAGCAAGTTAATTTCCGTGTAAAAGCTCAAGTCTACTTAATTAACAGATCCATTATTTTGTCTTCTATGGCTACCTGAAAGCGTAGTCTTGGAGTTTCTATAGAGCTTCCAATGCACCGATGACTCAAGCTAATTTCTTATACATTTACTCACTCCATCAATCCATTTTGTGGTAATTTTCATCTTGTCTTGCACTGCGATGCACGAGATTACAACCCGCGCCCGTCCATTGATTAACTAATATTCTGGTCACGTTCCCCATGCACAAGTGCGTTTTCTGTTGATTGTCTGAATTGCCAGGTTGCAAATTGCAATTCTGCCGTTTAGCTTGCTTCGGCGTTTTTGTTCAGCTCCTCCAATTTCCGTTTCTTTCTTTGTGAAATGAGATATACATAGAGGGATATTTGATCAGTCAAGTGTCGTCTCCACATTGAAAGTTGACTGCAACGGATCTCAAAAAAAAAACAACACACACACACACACACACGCACGCACGCACGCACGTACACACACACACACACACACACACACACTTAGTCTCTGTCTGTCTCTCTAATAATAAAGTTCTCTCTCTCTCTCTCTCTCTCTCTCTCTCTCTCTCTCTCTCTCTCTCTCTCTCTCTCTCTCTCTCGCTTAATACACTCCGACAGACTAGAATCTCTCATAAATTGGTGTTATCTTCCCGTTTGTATCGTTGTCTATCTCTTGCTCGCCTGTCAATGGCCGAATGTAAAACAGGCCGGCGTGCCCAATTTGTCGCTTTAAAAAAAAAAAAATTTGTTACACTTTGAAAATAAAGAGTGTTTGTTCGTTCGTTCGTCTTAAAGTGTTTTGTAATAAATGAATGTCGTGTCTTTTTGTATCTTTCTACAATTGTATTTATACCACAAACTTGCTGTGGCTTCTCTGTGGCCTCTATATTTCATTTGTCTTTCTTCTTCTTCTTCTTCTTCTTCTTCTTCTTCTTCTTCTTCTTCTTCTTCTTCTTCTTCTTCTTCTTCTTCTTCTTCTTCTTCTTCTTCTTCTTCTTCTTCTTCTTCTTCTTCATCTTCTTCTTCATCCTCTTCTTCCCCTGTCGTGAAGCGTCGCGGAGAGGAGGTAGAAGTCAGTTTGTGTTTCTCTTGTCTTGTTGCTGGTACTAACTCCATCCAATTGGCTCTTCCTGTGTCGTCCTCCCGTCTTGTATCCCAAAGTTCTTGTGTAGCCGCTGGTTAGTCTTGTCCCAATTTAGCTGAATGCCTATAAAGCCAATATAGGTTTTATCCCTTTACTCATTTTTAGCTTCTCATTTGTCTCTCCATCTCTTCTTGGTTTTCCAGCTGCGTCTCTAAAGCATCTCATCTCACACGATGTGATATTACGCCTGTGTGTTTATAGTACAGTTCATATCTGACATTGACAGCATTAGGCCGAATAAAGCGTCTATCAGCTTCTTTTTTCTTTGCATGTTGATATTTTCATGCTTTTGTGTAGGTGCTATTTGATAGTTGATGTTACTTGCTTCCTATAATCTCGTTTCTATTCCTCTGTCTAGTCTTCCATTCTCTGCGAACACACTGTCCAGATACTTGTACTATTTAACTTTTACTTTACTTTTACCGTATCATATTCCATACATAAGATAGGTCACACAGTGTGTGCGTGAAACAACAGATGGTGCGTGGTGGTGGAAATGACCATATGACCACATGCATCCATTGCGGACGAATATTCTGCACTGTGGACGAATATTTACCGAGCGAATTGGTCTGATCAGTCATCACAAGAGAATGCTGAAATGTTATAAAGAACCTGCTTTGCTGTATGGCAGTGAATTTTGAAATGTAAATGATCAAATTAGGAAGAACTCGGAAGCAACTGAGATGTTGTTCCTCAGACGAATGTTGTGAATTCCTTGGACTGCCAGAGTTACTAACAATGATTGCCTGGAAGAGGCCAATGAAACTAGAACATTATATACAACAATAAGAAAGAGACAAACAGCTTTCTTTAGTCATATGATGAGAAGAGAGGCATTGGAGAACATCGTGACAACTAGAAAGATCAAAGGGAAGAGAGGGAGAGGCCGGCCAAAAGAAATTATGCTGATGGATTGAGATGGTGGCATGGAGGAATATCATCAACAGAGTTGACCAAGAACAGGGGGTTGAGTGGTCTCGAGGTATGGTGTCCGCCTCGAGTGCTGGAGGTCCCGGGTTCAAGCCCCGGTGAGGACCGGGAATTTCCACGTGGACTTCTAGTAACAAAATGCCCCTTGGTCTCTGGGTAGTGAGATCGGACGCCCGTGTGTATTGGTGCGCACGTAAACAATCAATTGGCAGTTGGAAATCGAAAAATAGTAGCCTAACGGTGCTGCCCGGGCAAGATTCCGAGTTAAAAATCTACCCAAAGTGTTTCAGGCTCCTCGCCGGTGCTATGGAATTCGTGCACTGAGCTGAGATTCTCCAGACACAGGCTTCAGTTAGGAGTAGAACGGAGCACTTATGGGTTAAATCACGTGTGCCGTGATGTTGATCCATCGACTAAACTAAACTAAACTGATCCAGAACACCAAAGATCCAGATCTGTGGCGAGGCATGAACACCTACGCCAGCTGACAGGGCACTTGATGATGTTGCTTATTTTAGGCTGAGTCGACCTTGGTGCCCAAATCTATTGTCAATATCCGTCTGGGCGCAAATTTAAACCCATGACCGGCAATCGATTTCTGGCCTCGACACTACAGCTGCGAGTATATTCCGCAACAAACAATTTTGCCAAGGCATTGACTTTATAACCTACTCATTTGCTAGTTTATGTTGCCGTAAGACGCGCGAACTGAAGGTATCCGAGCTGGCTTGCAGGTTTTACAATGGCGGGAGCCATGTTAAGGCAATGGCTAGCACGCTTGCCAGTCGGCACGGTAGTTCTGTGCAGGGTTGCGAGATCCTGTGATCAAATAAAGCCAAGTCAGAAATTTAAAAAGCCAATAAAGCCAAACATGCCCAATAAAAATATCTATTAAAAATATATTTACATCACATGAAAACCTCTTCTTCAAATAAGAATTCCTCTTCATTGTTGAGAAATTCAGTACAGGATTCCTTAGAATATAAAATTTCAGCTTTGAAATCATTCAACATTTTGGACGAAGGAACAAATTCCTCACAACACCTGTTTGAAGATAATGATTAATACTATTAATAGTTCTGCTCTAATTCTAATAATTGCTTCTAAAAGAGACAGCTGAAGTCTATTCCTTGCTTTGGTTTTTATGCATGTTAAAAGAGAGAACATCCTCTCCACTGCAGCATTGCTAATAGGTGTTATTAAGCAAGTAAGAGCAAAAGAAGCAAGCTCTTTAAATAGGGGATGTTTCATGACTCCTTGCGAGAACTGATGTCCATTTTCTTTAAATTGTTCTTCTTCTTTCCAATCTATAACAAGCAATTTTCTGTATTGCTCTTCAATAATAGGATGCTTTTCTTCAGCCAAATGCAAAAAGGGCGATTTCGAAAATAGTGGTCTAGAAGCCTTATTTAAGATTATTCCAGTTCTAGCTTGCTGAAATTATGAATAATGTCGATGAGTTCATAATTTTGAATACATCTTCAAATGCTTCTCGTCTTAGATTGCTATATATAAACCAGTTTGGTATTTCTGTCAGCAAAAATCCAATGTTTGAAGGTAGTTTTGACACTGCATATTTGATGCACAATGCTAATGAATGGCAAACACACTTATACTGAAGGAGATACATCATTCATTCTGGACCAAACTGAATTATGCCATTATAATTTTTTTAAGCCAAGAAAAAGCCAAAACGCCAAACTGATATTTTGACTCCAAACCTGTTTTTAAAAAAGCCAGATTTTTCAGATTTGCCGTTGAAAAAGCCAATCTGGCAACTCTGGTTCTGTGTTTGAATCGATCCAAAGAAGAGAGTGAAACAAGGGAGAGGTTGTATCATTAGCCCAGAATTCCAAGTCAACCCAGCATGAAACGGGTACATGAAATGTCTTGGGAAGTAAACAAGACAGACGTGATATTGACCACATCACCCATCGAGTGCCGATTGGTATACACATATTAACCGAGTGCCATATACTCAATGCTCCCCTGTTGCGTGAAGTTGGAACCGCGACTAACTAACTAACTAAATCTTTTACTTTTAAATTTAATATCAGACCATGATATGGTTATAGAATTGACGTCTCGTGGAAATAAACAGGAGAAATAGGCTCATAGCAAAACCAATTGGAATTTGGCATACAATTGAAAATTAATTGGATTAAGAGTTTCAGAAAACTGGCATAGCACTTAGAGGATGCGAATATTTGAATGAAATGGGAGCCGTTTGACATTTGTAGAAATGTCAGATTTCATGGAAAATAATATTAGATTTCACTCAGAAAGAGCGGGCTTTCCAATAGTTGGTGCATTGTTGTTTTCTTTATGTGAGCTTTCATTCACGGTTACAGTAAAACGCATCTATTCCTCTCCATTCTGCCAGCAACTATGATGGCATGGTAAAATTGTTGTAGCACTAACTACAATTAGAAATCGGAAAACCAGGACAAGAAGAATTCAAGAATGACACCAAAAGTTCAAGTTGTATACTATAATAAGTCAGTTAATCATCATACGTGGCCACCGAGCGGGTGGAATATTATCATATTGTGCATGATAAGCTAGATGTGGTCGGGGCCCTTTGTTATCGTGTATATCTATAGTGCAGAGGAACCGATAAATCATCACTGCTTAGAGGGAATTGTGCTGCAGGGAGTGACAGTCGAGTGACCCGAGGGTCTGGCCCACATTCAGGACTGAGGAAAAGCCTGACGGACACACAATGAGACTGCTACTAGTATCATTAGTATTGGGACTCTTCGCTGGCTGTTGAAGATACGGACGGGGCACGTGTGGGAATGTCCCGAGTGCCGTGCTGTGATGTCGGTTCTTGACTCAACTCAACTTAAAGAACATCGTTCATGTTCCCCACCCATCTCTGTCCCTGAAATGAACCAAGCTGAGATAGTTGCGACTTTAGCCAGACACACCCGACCCTTTTAGCCCTACAGTATAGGGACCGAATGGCATTACATCTTTAAGACTTAAAGTTTGAGCAAAGATGACTGGCTGGTAACAGGGACAGCCATTATCAACACTCTTCGACTTGTGCTGGAAAATACAGAACGCTTGCGACATATCTCGAGTGCAGTGACGTCACTTCTTGATCATAAATTATAAAGTCCTCTAACACATCCTATATAATATATAACATTTCTGCTGTGGGTTAAAGTAAGTTGCATGTCCTTTGCAGGACATCGTAGTCAACCCCAACATTTACTGGCTTTTTGTGATTTTCTAAGCAGTCTTACTTTCTGCAGTTTCTTATTGCTTTCTGAAGGGCAGATACTCATCATCCTTATCGTGTGCCCTGCCAACAGGCGTGGGTGGTCACGTTTCCCCATTGCACTCATCACCAGAGTCGTGGATCAGATCTGTGTTCTTGTCTCGACCATACCACGTGGCCAAGCCATCCAGGTGTTTACTTCCCGGCCTTCCTCTTGTTCTCTTCCCCTCGATCTTGCGAGTTGTCATCATGTTTCTCCAATTTATTTCTTCTCATAATGTAATCAACAAATGTTGACAGTCCACCTCTGATTTATACGCTCATACCATTGTAAATTCAGCGCAAAGCGATCTGCTCCCAAATAACCCACGGCTGACTTTGAAATCTGTATGTTGGCTGACTTTGACATCTGTATGTTGGCTGACCTTGACATCTGTATGTTGGCTGACCTTGACATCTGTATGTTGGCTGACTTTGACATCTGTATGTTGGCTGACTTTGACATCTGTATGTTGTCTGACTTTGACATCTGAATGTTGGCTGACTTTGATATCTGCGTGTTGGCTGACTTTGATATCTGCGTGTTGTCTGACTTTGACATCTGCATGTTGGCTGACCTTGACATCTGTATGTTGGCTGACTTTGACATCTGTATGTTGGCTGACTTTAACATCTGCATGTTGGCTGACTTTGACATCTGTATGTTGGCTGACTTTGACATCTGTATGTTGGCTGACTTTGACATCTGTATGTTGGCTGACTTTGACATCTGTATGTTGGCTGACTTTGACATCTGTATGTTGGCTGACTTTGACATCTGTATGTTGGCTGACTTTGACATCTGTATGTTGGCTGACTTTGATATCTGCGTGTTGGCTGACTTTGATATCTGCGTGTTGTCTGACTTTGACATCTGCATGTTGTCTGACCTTGACATCTGTATGTTGGCTGACCTTGACATCTGTATGTTGGCTGACTTTGACATCTGTTTGTTGGCTGACTTTGAAATCTGCATGTTGGCTGACATTGACATCTGTATGTTGTCTGACTTTGACATCTGTATTTTGGCTGACTTTGACATCTGTATGTTGGCTGACTTTGACATCTGTATGTTGGCTGGCTTTGACATCTGTATGTTGACTGACTGTGACATCTGTATGTTGACTGACTTTGAAATCTGAATGTTGGCTGACTTTGACATCTGTATGTTGGCTGACTTTCAAATCTGTATGTTGGCTTATTTTCAAATCTGTATGTTGGCTGACTTTGAAATCACTAATCACTATGTTGGCTGATTTTCAAATCTGTATGGTCACAGTTTGAAACTGAGTTCATTACCCTTAAGATACAGACTTCGCCTTTCTACGTGCTTGTATTCTAATGTTGAAACTCCGTAATGAGACAACGACCTTTGCATTGTTCATTGGTCTGTTCACAGAATTTTATTGCTGAATGTGCCTTCTTGTCTGTATTCCTATCCTGTATTTTTATGAGTCCTAATCAATGGCTGTAACCTTTTGGATCCCCCCCCCCCCCCCCCTCGCCTGTGATTTATGTTCATCATAGTGGAGTTCGTTGTAAGGTATGTACTGTGTCTGTATTTAGTATATCTCATTTTTTTCGTAGGAGTTACACATACCTAACTGTCCTTATTTTCTCTTGTAACTTTACTTGTACTGATTGTAATGTGCGTTTTAATCTCCCATTTGTAGTTAAAGGTAAGTATAAAATCCTTAATTTATGCTCTGGGTGGAGTGCAATGCGATGTAATCACCCACAATTTTTATAATTGGTATTTAATTAATTAATTGTTGACCTGACTGACACATCCAAATGCACATATTTCCTCAAAATGACAGATAATAAATAACTGATTCACACCAACCCTATGCTACTGATGTCACACTTGGGCATTATCCAATTCACACTTAAGCAAGATCAATGCCCGCGAGATGAGATGCTTGACAGAAGCTGCCAACTTAACTATCCGAGACCGAGTAAGAAATGATATTAGCAAACAGTGGAATCAACTCTTGTGTCACATATATTGAAAGGCAGGAGATCAAATAGTTCGGCTATATGGTTAGAATGCACCACCACCAACTACCAGCACTGGCGCTACATCAAAGATCTGATACGAGAGTCATGGACGCCTGAGAAGAAAATTGATTGATGACACCAAAGACATTGTATAATCAAATGGAATGACACTATCGAGTGCAACCAATCGGAACGTCAACTATATCTCCCCAAGATGCTTACCGGCAAAAGTGGAAGGTGATACATTGTTGGCATCTATGGCTTAGAGGTGGTTAAACCTCTTCTTCTCTTCCTTTTCTCTAAATTCTGCCTTTCACCTCCCAATAGTGCATAAGCCTTCAACCAACTCACAGGGACACAGAAGTGTTTCCAAGGCACCAGGGCCAGGTTCTATACTGGCCAAGACCTACTAACACGTCCTAGTCGTGCATCCTGGGCAACAGGTCCCTTTGGGGTCCTGGCTAACGTAGTACGATCGCTGATTCTTCGGAAGTCAGAGAGTATCGGCCTGCACGGCGAGGAACCACCAGGCTGCACACCAATAAGCCAGACGTGGGACAACGGATGCTCACGCAAACCTCAGGTCCTGTATGACATTACACTGATGTTGGACAACAGGATATCTTAATCCGACATACAGGACTTCACGCTGGGGTTCACAGCCAGCGAACACAAGCCAGCAAGCAACTCACACCAAGCCCCTTTCAGACTTGCTCATTATTGGTTGGATTTTGCTCTGAAGTTGTCTATAAATGAGGTATCCAGCTCAGTCACCTCTTGTGACATGCATGGCAGGCAATAGTGTTACCTTTCTTTGCGTCCCATATCGGCCTTGGTCAGACATGAGCAGATTGTCAATGGCTTTCATAATTTTATGTCTTTTTGTTTCCTACAGACAAACAGCTTTGAGCAGCTGTGCATCAACTTCACAAATGAGAAATTGCATCGTTTCTTCAACCATTATGTGTTTGCCCTGGAGCAAGAGACGGTAAGAACTAGATAATACTGGAATACGGGGGGGGGGGGGGGGGCTTCAAATGAAAACCTTAAAAGTACGAAAGAAATTACAATAACCGTGCCATTGTCTTGTAACCTGTCAATATTGTTATATAAAAAGTCGCTTAAAAGTCGACAGGGTCGACTTCATTGCACCGGGTTTTATCTTATATGGCTCAGTTTCTTTCCAAAGTGAACTGCCGAAAGCGTCGCACAAAGCATGATCTCTGTAGCTCCAGCCACGACCCCCAGTAGTCCGAAATGATGCACTCGTGAACCGAAGAGCGCGGCCCGGAATTGAACCTACAACTTTCGGAGCCCGAGTCAGACGGCTTGAGTAAATATTGTTATTAAGTATGTCAAGAGTGTTAAGCATGTGACATCAAGGTGCAGACAAACATGATGCCATAATAAGGACAGTTTAAAGATGGCCACCCCACTTTTGACATGAACCAAAGAGGAGCAGTGTTCTGTTATCATTTTTTTTTAACTTTGAAAGGGTGAAAACTATAGAAATTGATCAGCAAATGAAGGTCCAGTATGGTGATGCATGTCTGTCAGTCCAGCAAGTGTATGAGCGGAGTAGGAAGTTTCAAAACGGTGTGACTTCTGTGAAGAGATACAGCAGGGGTGCATGAGTGGTTACACTCGCAACAAAAATACCCATTTTATTTCTACAGGAATCTAAGCACTTTTTTCGATGCCAGAGGACTTGCAATGAATGCAGTCGTGACTGCATTGAAACATGATACATTTTTTATTTACTTTTTCAGAATATATTCACCACCCAAAAAAATTAATTTGAGGTTTTTATTTGAAGCCCCCTCATAGTTGACATCAGCAGTTGGAGATGTGTGTTGATGGTAGAGTAAGTCATCTCAGGACAAATCACAGTTTTAGTTCTGAAAAGCATGTATTGCTTTGTTTGTCTGCCTGGAAGAAATACAATGATTTAAACGATCTTACTGTTTTGTTTTCTTGAAATCTGGCCCCTGATATTAACAACTGGCCATCTTTTATCCTTTCAGTATCGTCAGGAGGGGATTGAGTTTTCCCATATCACCTTCACAGACAACACGGCTTGTGTGGAGCTCATCGAGAAGGCCCCCAAGTGTGTCCTCAAGATGCTGGATGAGGAGTGTCGCTTTCCACAGGTAGGGTAACTCTTGGTGCTGTTGTAGTTTTATTGAAGGAAAACTTGGAGAGAGTTGAGCTGAGTTGAGCTGAGTCAAGAACGGACATAACAGCACTGGAGACATTCCCATACCTGCTCCGCCGTCACCACTAATGGTACCAGTAGCAGTCTGATTATTTCTTTGTCTGGCCTTTCCTCTGAGTTTTGAGTATTGGCCAGATACCTGGTCATCCCTGCAGCACCATTCTCTCCAAGCTGTGATGGTCTACACTATATAAACACAATCCCAAAGAGCCCCGACCACATCTGCCTTATCATGCACCAATACCCCACCCAGCGGTGCAGACTCAGCCAATATGTCCACCTGTTAATTGCCCACTACACCAGCATATACTGAGGAAAACATCCAACAGATGCTCTCTATTTGTGATTGTTGAATGGAAGTCTGCCACTCTGCCCTAAGCATGCCAGTCTTCACATTTCTCATGATAATTTGTGAGTCTGTTACAATCATGACATGTGTGTATTATTTGTCCTCCAGCCGGTTTGTCCTTCCATTCTCAGACTAGATGTCGTGGTGTACTTGGAGAAGTAGGTCAGTTTATGTGGATGGAGTAGATGAAGGTGAAATTTGGAATGTATAGCTTACTCTTTCTGGAAGAGAATTAGGAGAGAAGGTCACACTTTTTTGTGGGAGAGAATTAGGAAAAAATAGATCACTTTCTTGTGGGAGAGAATTAGGACAGATAGGTCACACTTTTTTTGTGGGACAGAGTTAGGACAGAAAGGTTAGTCTTTTTTCTAGGAGAGTGCTAGGAAAGATAGGTCACTCTTTTTTTTCTGTTCTTTGGTTAGGAGAAAATTAAGTACAAAAGGTCTCTCTTCCTAGGTAAGGAGAAATCTGAGAAATATGTCAAATCTATATGGAGAGAAACATGAAGTTATTTGGTTTAATTTTTCTGTAGGGAAATAGAAAGTGATAGCTCTGCGTTATATAAGTTTGGTCAGTATCTTGGGTGAGATATATTGCACATGTGTCAGAGTTGTCAAGGGCCGTAACTACACTAAAGCTGTAACTGAAAATTATCTGTAAAGAAAACATGGCAAGAAAGGAAACTGGTCATCCTACACCCCTAAGCTAGTGTCTTCTATAGAATTGCCCTTCTTTCCCTAACTCTTTACTGATTAAGTGCCATGGGATGATTAATCACCTTAAGTAACTTCTCATATCTGCCATAGGCTTATATATCGCCAAAATGTTATTCTTGCGTTATAATACATCATGTCTGCTACTAAATAAAACTTTTTAAAGTCACAACTGTGACACACCCCTACTTCCCATTTTCTGTCATCCATTTTTATTTGGTCCAGACTTAATCTTTGTTTGGCACTGAATATGTTAAGATAGACTGCAACATATGGTTTGACTTTAGGTCATCCTAGCATAACATCCTAGCCTAACATCCTAGTCTTAACATCCTAGTCTTAACATCCTAGTCTTAACATCCTAGCCTAACATCCTAGTCTTAACATCCTAGCCTAACATCCTAGCCTAACATTTTTAGGCATAAATATCAGTTGGGGAACTAACCATTGAAATAGTACTGTAGGTTTCAGAATTGTATATGAAACCAGCATAGATCAAATAACAAAAACACAGATACAAATTCTGTCCATATTCCATAGTTGTGGGTTCATGTGGATGATAGAGCTGGCTATTGAAGACACCTTTTATAGGGGCATCTAGTTGGTCATGTGTAGACGTACACTTGTTCCTGCAGTGAAGCCCGATGTCATTTGGTAGTGACGGGTTTGAATCCCGGTTGGTAACTATAGCTTACAACTTTATGTTGTCTAGTGCATCCTCTAGTCTCTTCTTCCTTCTTCTCACTTCTATGAGTGCCAAACAATACTAATTGTGTTTATTGTTTATTTATGAACAAGACTTTCTAGGCTACTTTACAGTAGTAATATAACATGAAACACACAGGTGATTGCCAGGACCATAACATCTGAGAAAAAAAGGCAAGCCAAAAAGAAAGTCTTCTCATTCTTGTGATCTGTCTTGAATGATTACGTTGTTAAGCCTGGTCTCATGACGAACTCGGACATTTTGTTTATTTCTCTTCAGTTCCATGCAGCTAGGAGCTTAATGTTGACTCATTGGACCGGTAAATCTTCTTAGCTCGCTGTGCAAAGGAAACTCCTGCAGAACATGTTCAGTTTGTTTGCTTAGCTCACACGTGCACAGCAGTCATGCAAGCTAATGAACCTTATGCTTGTGTTTATGCCCAGTCGTGAGACAAACAGTGATCTGTACCTGCCAGTCTGGAGTCTGATCATTATTATTGGGTGATGTGGACTAAACTGTTGACTTCTCATCCTTGTCTTGGGGATGTAAATTACCTCTGAAGCCCGAATGGATTCGCCTGATGGTGAGGGACACAGGTAATCGAGAAAGCTAGTCCACACGCAAAAATCAGTCCAGTGGAGTAGAAGTTTTAGCACATGTGTGGACTACACTTGAGTTCAAAGCAAGCGAAAGCGCCCCCAATAAAATGAGGGTGATTGTGTAGCTTTTGAAAGCCTGGATAATTCTAATTTTCTCATAGTGTGAGCTCTCTTGGTAGCAGTAGTAGGGTAGAGGCAAGATGCTTGCCTGCTGGGTCAATGGTCTTGAGTTCAAATTTACATCGAGGTAGATTTTTAAAGTTGATTTGGGCTGCTAGGTGGAGCCAGCTTGAATTTGTTTTGGGCTGCCAGGTGGAGCCAGCTTGAATTTGTTTTGGGCTGCCAGGTGGAGCCAGGGAGCCAGCTTGACATTGATTTAAGCTCCCAGGTGGAGCCAGCTTGACATTGATTTAAGCTCCCAGGTGGAGCCAGCTTGACATTGATTTAAGCTCCCAGGTGGAGCCAGCTTGAATTTGTTTTGGGCTGCCAGGTGGAGCCAGCTTGACATTTATTTGGGCTGCCAGATGGAGCCAGGGAGCCAGCTTGACATTGATTTAAGCTCCCAGGTGGAGCCAGCTTGAAATTGATTTAAGCTCCCAGGTGGAGCCAGCTTGACATTGATTTAAGCTCCCAGGTGGAGCCAGCTTGACATTGATTTAAGCTCCCAGGTGGAGCCAGCTTGACATTGATTTAAGCTCCCAGGTGGAGCCAGCTTGACATTGATTTAAGCTCCCAGGTGGAGCCAGCTTGACATTGATTTAAGCTCCCAGGTGGAGCCAGCTTGACATTGATTTAAGCTCCCAGGTGGAGCCAGCTTGACATTGATTTAAGCTCCCAGGTGGAGCCAGCTTGACATTGATTTAAGCTCCCAGGTGGAGCCAGCTTGACATTGATTTAAGCTCCCAGGTGGAGCCAGCTTGACATTGATTTAAGCTCCCAGGTGGAGCCAGCTTGACATTGATTTAAGCTCCCAGGTGGAGCCAGCTTGACATTGATTTAAGCTCCCAGGTGGAGCCAGCTTGACATTGATTTAAGCTCCCAGGTGGAGCCAGCTTGAAATTGATTTAAGCTCCCAGGTGGAGCCAGCTTGACATTGATTTAAGCTCCCAGGTGGAGCCAGCTTGACATTGATTTAAGCTCCCAGGTGGAGCCAGCTTGACATTGATTTAAGCTCCCAGGTGGAGCCAGTTTGACATTGATTTAAGCTCCCAGGTGGAGCCAGTTTGAAATTGAACCAGGAAATATCCTGGAAAGTATAGATGGCTGGTGTAATATTTGCTGAGGTCAGCATGGCCGAGTGGATAAGAATGCATGTTCTTAAATATCTTGTGTGCTGATGCCCAGGTAAGGGGTTCAGCCTCTGCACCGGATAGTTGGACTAAAATGTTGACTTATCATCCTTGACTTGGGGATGTAAATTACAAGGACCTCTGAAGTTGGAGTGGGTTCGCTTCATGGCGAGGGACACTGTTAATAGGGAAAGCTAATCCACATGCACAATTCAGGCCAGCACTACTGGAAGTAGTGTGTCTGTACTATGCTTGAGATCAAAGCGAGCGAGCACCAAATAAAGAAAATATTGGCCGTAATCACTCACCGAGTGCTGATTGAATTTGCATATGGGTCAGTCACCATATGTCCAGTGCATGTTAAGGTGTGGGAACGGGTTCTTGGCGTTTCTTTATAAGCCTTCTTGTTGACAGGGGCTATAAATGCAATTCATAATCCCACATAACGTGTTCGAAACATGGCTGCAGGTGATTTGGAAGCAGACTGCCTTATGTTTGTTTCTTTACAATGGTATGAGTGCCGGTTGTTCAGAAAGCAATGGAAAACTACTTGCCAAGAAATAACTAACAGCCAAAAAACGGTTGGGGTTGACTGCTACAACCTGTAAAGGATATGCAACTAACTTTAACTCGTTGACATTCTCCTTATTGTATGTATGTGTGTACAAGTTTATCCTCTTTTTTTATTTCTGACCAAGGAAGGCAAATATTGTAACAGGCAATCTTTTGTTTAGAAGACTGAAAGTATGAAATGTTTTGCTTTCTGCTAGGGCACAGACAAGTCCTACCTGGTCAAACAGCACCAGGAACTGGAGGAGCATGCCGACTACATCAAAGGAGACCGTAGAAACTGGGAGAAGGAGTTTGGCATCCACCACTACGCAGGGGTTGTTGTCTACACAGTCCAGGGGTTCCTGGACAAGAACAAAGACACGCAGCAGGACCAGTTGTTTGAACTGATGCATTCAGCCACGAATGCATTTGTCTCAGATTTGACCAGATTTCAGGTACATTCAGTCTAAACAACTATTTGACCAGATTTAAGGTACATTACAGGCTAAGTATTTGAACAGATTAACAGATTTCAGGTACTTCTTCCTCTTCTTCTGCGTTCATCCGGATTTTTTTTCTCCGGATGTGACTGCGTTGTGCCTGTTTACAGCAGAGTTGCGTTCTTGCGCCGTTAGGCCGACACATCCGGCTTCTGCGGGCATTTGTTGACCGGGTTAACCTTCCCGGGATTTCAGGTACAATTCAGTCTAAATAAGTATAGTCATATATGCTAACACTGTCCAGCCTTCCTTCATTATCATCATCATCATATACCTTGAAGATTAGCGTAGGAAATCATGGGCTCTCTCTCTCTCTCTCTCTCTCTCTCTCTCTCTCTCTCTCTCTCTCTCTCTCTCTCTCTCTCTCTCTCTCTCTCTCTCTCTCTCTCTCACACACACACACAGACACACACACACATACACACACACATATATATATATATATATATATATATATATATATATATATATATATATATATATATATATATGCCTTTGTAGCCAACATTTCACGAATCCTTTGGCTTGACATAACAGGATCTTTAGTATGTTGCTTTTATAGCCAGCACATATTTAATCCTTTGATCCTTACCTAACAGGATCTTCTTGTATGCGTTTAAAATCCACATATAACTAATCCTTTAATTCTTGCCTAACATAATCTTCTTGTATGTGTAACTAATCCTTTGATCCTTACCTAACAGAATCTTCTTGTATGTGTAACTAATCCTTTGATCCTTACCTAACAGAATCCTCTTGTATGTACCAATATAGCCCACATATAACTAATCCTTTGATCCTTACTAACAGGATCTTCTTGGGGTGAAGCTGGATGTGCTTCAGGGGAAGCAAACCATCTCAAGGACAGCCAGCCGGGGAAAGCCAACTGTCGGAGACACCTTCAAGAACCAGCTGAGTGCCCTGGTGGATGTTCTAGATCTGACAAATCCATGGTGAGTTTGGGCAGTTCAAGACCTGAAAAGCTAATACATCACGTCATGACCTGAAAAACTAATACATGAAAGTGTTGACACGAAAAGTTAATACATTAAGGTGTGACATGAAAGTGTTGATAGGAAAAGTTAATACATTAAGTCGTGACATGAAAATCTAACACACAAGGTCATGATATGAGAAATTAATATGCTAGGTCATGGCATGAAAACCTAGTACACAAGGTCATGGCATGCATGAAAAACTAATAGACAAGGTCAAGGCATGAAAAACTAATAGACAAGGTCAGGACATGAAAAACTAATAAGCACAGTGGAAAAAAAAGTTCAGTTACTTTGTTTCTATTTTCTTATATTTGATGTTTCTGAAATTATGAAGTCTACTTACAAACGCTTATAGCACACAGCCAATTACACAAGTCCTACACTCGCTATCTTCAAAACTAGCCCTCTCGCAAAAGCTATACACTCGCTCCAGAATACACAACGTCCTTCCTCTAAAACTGTCTGAGTCCCGTCTGATGGTTTTCAAACTGGTCGCTGGTCTCGTGGTACTCAACCACATGTCTCTTGTGACAACTGTGCTGTCTTCATTACGCTTACTTCATATTAATGATACAACAAACAACTTTCATTAGTCTTACTTCATATTAATGATACAACAAACAACATTCATTAGTCTTACTTCATATTAATGATAGATAAAAGAATGGCAATAAAATAATTGATGCCTATTCATTTTCCATTAGGTATGTAAGATGCCTCAAACCAAACTCAATGAAGCGACCAAATGACTATCAAGAAAAGGAAGTGCTTTTACAGCTGAGGTATTCTGGGATGTTAGACATTATTCGTATCAAAAGAGAGGTAAGAATTTCACATCTGAAAATTCTACGATTGTTGTATATAATCTTAATATAACCTTTTTTCATATAATTCATTGACATTCTCAGTATGTTCATTAATGTACTCAATATGTTCATTAATGTACTCAATATGTTCATTAACATTCTCATTAATATACTCGGTATGTTCATTAACATACTCAGTATGTTCATTATTGTACTCAGTATGTTCATTAATGTACTCAGTATGTTCATTAACATACTCACTATGTTCATTAATATACTCAGTATGTTCATTAACATAGTATGTTCATTAACATACTCAGTATGTTCATTAACGAACTCAGTATGTTCATTAATGCACCCAGTATGTTCATTAACATACTCAGTATATTCATTAATGTACTCAGTATGTTCATTAACGTACTCAGCACGTGAACATTTAAATGTTCCAGCATGTTCTAACGGAACATGACATATAATTTAACTGATTGACTGCCATGGGATGATTAATCGTCTTAAGTAATTTCCCATATCTGCCATGGGCTTATATACAGTAGTTTTCTCTAAGCAACCACTTTTAATATAATATATAATACAACATGTCTGCTACCATATTAACAACTTTTAAAGTCATAACTGTGACACACCCCTACTTCCCATTTTCCGCCATCCATTTTTGTTTGGTCCAAACCTACCTTTTGTTTGGCACTGAATCTGTTAAATTCTTGTTAACTCATAAAGGGTTTTACGCCACTAAAGCTGGAATTTTAAAATGTTTATTGTGGGATAACGTCTACCAAACTGTTTGTTTTGTTTTATATTGATTACATATTTTAAATATCTCCTATATCGTCATGATCATCATCATGATCCAGTAATTTGTCCTGTGCAAAATTTCCTTTCTTTATCTGTCCCTGTCTCTTTCTCACTGTCACTGTCTCTCTGTCACCATGTCTCAGTCTGTCTCTCTATCACTGTGTCTCAGTCCATCTGTCTATCTGTCTGTGTTTGTTTTAAATTTTTTTATATATGGACATTTGCATGTGAAACTATTTCATGAATTAACTGCTGACAATATTTTCTCCACTGTGACAGGGGTACCCAGTTCATGTGCCAATCGACACATTTCTCAACAAGTATGGCATCTTGCTGGACAAAAATCTGGCATGTGATGACCCAGGTGCCAGAGTCAGGAGTATACTTGATCATATAGGGTTGTCTAAAACAGAATGGCAAGTTGGCACGACAAAGGTATACCATGGTTCTATGAAATCTCATACGCTATTACTGGCACTAATAGTGTTTGGTAGTTTGTTTCTGTAATGTTCTTTGAGCTCCAAATTATAACATCACCTCACTGAAGGGACACGTGTACTTGGACACACTGCCAACTTGACACCTCTTTAATAGGTGTCTTTATTAGCCAGGTATATCACCCACCTGAGCCCACAACTACGGAATATTGATATAATTTGTATGAGTTGAGTCAATAACTTCATCACAGTACTTGGAACATTCCCATGCATGCTTCGTCTTCATCTGCAACAACCAGCAAAGAGTACCATTGGTACAAGTAGCAGTCTGATTATGTGTCTGTTTGGCCTTTCCTCTGAGTTTTCAGTATTGGCCAGATCCCTGGTCATTCCCTGCAGCACCACTCTCTCCAGGCTGTGATGATCTACCTGTTCTTCTGCACTCTACACATGATCCCAAAGGGCCTCAACCTCATCAGCTTTATCATGCACCAATACCCTACGGAGGGGTGCAGACACAGCCAATACAACTGGCAAGGTATTGAATAAAATTGTTGTTGCTGTTAGGCTGCAGATATTCTTGGAAGGGAAAACACTACTCCCGAGAGGGAGGGGAAGTTACCAGCCAAGGAAAGAAACATGGTCAAGAGGTAAAACTAGTATCTACCCATAAGTCTCAGAAATGTATAGTAATCAAGCATGGGCCAAATAACCAGCTTGCAAACATGACAAACTGTTAGGCTGTGTATTATGCACAGCAACAAAACCAAATCTTTAAATGGAATATACTAGACCCAACAAAACAGTGCAATGTGTATCTGTGAAAGAGAGATGGAGGATGACAATGGGTGAGATAAGATTCTTGCAAGTCCTTCATCCTGGCATGGACAAAATATTCTGCATATGAATTGATACAATCTGCTAAAGACAACAAGATGTGAAAAAGTGTGATCAGCCATTCCACTTGGCAAAAACTTAGTTGCATATCATTTACAGGACATTGCAGTCAACCCCAGCCTGTTTTGGTGTTTTGTGATTTCTTGGCAAGTTTATGTTCAGTAATTTGCCATAGCTTTCTGAATTACCGGCATTCATACCATTGTTTGGAAACCAGTGCAAATCGGTCTACTTCCAAATCACCTGCAGCTGTGTTTCGAATGCAGGATTGTGTATTATGTTCGTAACCCCTACACCATAGCACCGGGTTTATAAAGCACTTGTTGGTATATGGATATAGCCATGAATATCTCGAAAACAATATTAGAATCAAGTCCTGAAGCCACTTCTAAATAAAGATTTTAATGTTTAAACAATTTACTGCCAGGTTAAATCCATTTTAAAAGTAGTGATAGGAATGTCCCGATTTGCAAATTTGTAATTCCAGTAAACCAATTTCAGTCTTTAAAAAAATGCTAAAAATTTGATTCTTATCCCGTAAAAGTACTTTAACCTCACATTGATGGATTTTCACAATGTTTTTAGGAAAATCATGCTCGCTACTTGGCCTTTTCCTGCTAACTTGAAAATCTGTATTTAGACTGACAGTTTTTCTTGTGATTGGAAAGCAAAGAAGGCATTAGCTAGTTCAACTAATCATATGTAGTGTAAAGTTTTAATTTTTTTATCAATGCTTGTATCCTGAGTTATTCAATAAGCATGATCCAAAAGATCAAGGCGGGTTCTATACAAAGACAGTGGACTGAATCACTGTGGAGGTCTTGTGTCCGTAGAACACTTCACCTGTGTTCTGAGACATACGGGAGTTGAGATAAATGAACGAGCTGATAAACTTGCTGGCCCTGCATCCCCTATAGATGGCCAGCCCATGGATCGTTCTTATGTTATTAATGGCCTTAGAGAAGTGTTGAGAGAGGAGGACTTTGACGTCAGTGAATCCACATTATTGTCCAGATTGAGAGACTTGGGAGTAATTGGCATCTCCAGACATGAGATGCACATCAGGATAACGAGGGGGGGCCTCGTCAACCAACACAGAACTGGCACTATTAGCCATCAGATACTCATGCATTTGTTGGGGGAAGGATCTGAGCAGGTATGGACTTGTCCAGAGTGCAAGGATGATACCCCAACAGATAACACAGAAGATTTAGTTTGGATTGTTCCTTTGAACTGGTACATAGGGCAGGCTCCTTTTGATGTAAATTGACATGCTCTGTCTATATCTAGGCTAGCATGTATACAGCTAGCTGCCTGGGTGCACAGGCGGACAGTTAAAGCATTGCTTTGCTGATCCAGCAGCTTCTGCAGCATGTCTTGTTCCAGATGTATTGGTGTTACTTTTCCTCTGGAGTAAACTAGGCAGGTCAAGAGAGTGATCATGCTGCATGGGCAACTCATGGTCTTTACATCTCACCCCAGGCTTTGTACTACGGAGAGGTTATAACCCCATCTCTGGCCTTACCGCCATGGGTTGTAGTTATTATGCCTTTTTGTCCTTTGTAACACAGTGTAACAAACCATCATCTGTCAAGATTGCTAGGTGCCAGTGAGTGAGAGCTAGCTAGGTGGGTGGGTAGGTTAGTTTGGTCAATGTTTAGATGGATGGATGAGGTAAATTACTCAATTGACCAATGACCCCCCTCTTCCTTGTCTGTGTCCAGGTGTTCATGAGAAACAGTGTCTTTGAACCTCTGGAGGAAAGGTGTCAGAACCTCATCAGAAGAAAGGCCACTGTCATACAGAAGACATGGAGAGGTTTCGTCTGTTGGAGAGGTGAGCTTTGTCTGCCTGGCTGTCTGTGTCTGTTGGAGAGGTGAGCTTTGTCTGTTGGAGAGGTGAGCTTTGTCTGCCTGGCTGTCTGTGTCTGTCGCTGAGTACAGACATGGTGATTTGTGTTCTTGCAAAGTTAACTCATTATACTGTTCTTGCAAAGTTAACTCATTATACTGTTCTTGCAAAGTTGACTCATTATACTGTTCTTGAAAAGTTGACACCAGCCTCTTTCAGGCAATCGTTGTTAGTTACTCTGGCAGTCTAAGGAATTTGCAACATTCATCTCAGGAATCGCATCTCTGTTGCTTCCAAGTTCATTCTAATTTGTTCATTTACATTCCAAGATTGACTGCCATACAGCAAAGCAGGTTCTTTATAACATTTTAGCACTCTCCTTCTTACATTCAGTGATAGTGACTTGTTGCATAAGGTACTCTTTATTTTCTTACATCAGCTTTTGAAATGGCACCTTGTATGTATTAATATCTGGAATACTACTTCTTCTTATAGTTTACGTCAGTTGCCTTACAGCTGTGATGTTCATGTCTGACTTGAGCACACCTACAACAAATCAAGCTGTGGACTGTGTAGATCTTTACAGAATATAAAAGGATGGCATACTTCCTCGTTGATCCTAGAGTAGTGGATTGGACACTGAGCCATCTTGAATAAGGGTGAAAAACTTGGAGGGCTCATGTGCACATTAGTTAAAGTTAGTTGCATATCACTTACAGGACGTAGCAGTCAACCCCAGTATTTTTTGGCTGTTTGTGATTCCTGGCCAAGTTTACATTCAGTAGTTTGCCATTACTTTCTGAACGACCAGCACCTATACCATTACATTAAAAAAAAACAATGTAAGACGGTCTGCTGCCAAATTGCCCATGGCTATGTGCACATTGCCAACATTAAAAATACCTCAACATTTGAAAATGTAAAAAAGCCAGCCAGCTAGACCTCTGCCAAGGCTAAATTTCAAATGAGAAACCTACCCACAAAATAATATTTGTAGCATATGTGATTCTGGTATAAACACTGATGTAATCTTGCCAAGAAGACAAGTTTGACTGTAATATCAAAGTTATATACTACTGGCACATTGGGCTGAATTGTAGAGACCAAGTGTTGCCCAAGCAGCATGATCCCTCTCTCGGCCTGCCTAGTTTACTCCAGAGGAAAGGTAACACCAATACTAGTGGAACAAGCCAAACTGCAGAAGCTCCCGGATCATTAAAGTAATGCTCTGTCTGCCTTTCAGAGCTTTGATCCTGGACCAGTTGCCAACCAAGGCCCTGTCATGATATGTAATCTTTAAGTTGCATTTCCTGTCACCAGGATAAAGCTTGTATCCTCCCATTTGTGCTTCTCTGCTTGAAACCGTTGGTATAAAATTTAGGTATCGGATTTGGTGATCGCCACCCAACATTATGCACTAACAGAAAGCAGATAGTGTCTACTGTAGCTCAGTCACATCTGACTAAGACCTGACAAGATATCACTGTTATATAATATTAAATTATTTTTATTGTTAAAATTATAGTTGTTTCCTTTTAGAAAAATTAATTTATGAATTTTAACGTTACAGATTACCAGAGAAAGAAACAGGCTGTTCTTATTTTACAAGACAGTTTTAGGTCCTTTAGGCTGCGTCTGGATTTCTTGAGGAAGCGAAGGGCCGCTGTGAAGATCCAGGTGGGTCTGGTAGTGGGTAATTTGGGATCAGAATGTGGAGGCATTTATTATGTTTATGCTCAGTTGAATGTGTAGAAAATAAGTTTGTCCTTATACAATAGTTACAGAGGGTTCATATCTTGAGGATTTGATTTTAGTGACTGTTATGTAATAAAATCTAAATCGTTGCAATTAATTAGAATCCAAATTTTGACTGATTTAAATCCACATTGTTGTGATTGCTTCAAATCCACATTGCTGTGATTGGTTCAGATCCACATTGCTGTGATTAGTTAAAATCCACATTGCTGAGATTGGTTTAAATCTAACTTGTCATGATTGGTTTAAATCAAAGTTATCATATTATGATTGGTACAAATAGTTGCCATTGATTCTACTCTAAGTTGTTACGAGTGATTCAAGTTACTAGTCCAAACCCAAGTTGTCATTAGTTACAGCCAAACTTGTGACACAAAATCCCTGTAGGCCACAAATACAAAGTCGTATAAAAAATTAGTTGCATGTTCTTTACAGGACGCTGCAATCAACCCCAGCATTTATTGGCTGTTTGTGATTTATCAGGCAGTGCTAGTTCAGTAGATTGCCATAGTTTTCTGAATGGCTGATGTCTAATACCATCAAAATCTTTGCAAAGCAAACTGCTTGCAAATCACCCACAATCGTTGACATCAGATGGACTAGGCCTCATGCCTGAATATCCCTGTTGATATCAGATGTACCAGGCCTCATCTTGAATATCCCTGTTGACATCAGATGCACCATGCCACATTCCCAGAAATCCCTCCTGACATCAGATGCACCATGCCACATTCCCAGAAATCCCTCCTGACATCAGATGCTCCATGCCACATTCCCAGAAATCCCTCCTGACATCAGATGCACCATGCCACATTCCCAGAAATCCCTCCTGACATCAGATGCACCATGCCACATTCCCAGAAATCCCTCCTGACATCAGATGCACCATGCCACATTACCAGAAATCCCTCCTGACATCAGATGCACCATGCCACATTCCCAGAAATCCCTCCTGATATTAGCTGCTAATGAAGGCTTGTTGCTGTAGCATCATCTGTTTTTTTTATAATTGTAATTTTGTAAAGCTGATCTACACTTTGTATATTATAATTGTTTACATTTTTTCACAGCTTTATCACAGTTAAACCCATTTCATTTATTATATATGTACAAAAGAGGAGAGAACTCTTGTTTTTCAAGAGTTCATGAACATTTATACACTAGCACTTTGCTGTCTTGACAGATGATAGTTTGTTACTTTGTGCTTTAAAAAAAAAGGCATAATAACTACAACCCATGGAGGTAACGAATGTGACTGATTAGACCAATTCATGCGGTAAATGTTTGTCCATAATGGATGCATGTGAACACATGGTCATTTCCACCATCACGCACCATCTGACGTCTTACACGCTCGGTGTGTGACCTATCTGCAATCATTTTCTCCATTGTCTTTATTTCATTTTTTTTACCTTTGCCCTAATGAACATTTATTGAAGTAATTATTATTTATTTGAGTATCAACTATGATTGTAAAAAAAAATGTCTGTCCTTTTAGTCTTGTTATCGTGGATGCTTGGCTCGCAAATTAGCCAAGGATATGAAGATCAAGAAACAGCAGGAAGAGGAGAAAAGAAGACAAGAGGAACTAGAAAGAGAGAGATCATTGAAGGAGAAAGAGTCCAAAGATCAACTAGCTATAGATGAGGCACTGAGGTATGTTAGAAATGATTGGCTTCAACTTTTGGGTATTAAACTCACATTTTGGCTTTTTCTTTAAGTCATTAAGACATAAAATAGGACCAGAACAAAGACACGCCATTGTCAGTCAGAACAAGGCATACAAATATACATAGAAACAAAAAAAGACATACAAATATGCATTGAACAAAGACATACAAATATCAGCCAGAACAAAGGCATACACATATCAGAACAAAGATACACACATATAACTCAAGAACAAAGACATAGAATTATGCATAGAACAAAGACACACCATTATCAGTCAGAACAAAGACACACCATTATAAGTCAGAACAAAGACACAAAAATATACTTGCACTTTTATCAGTCAGAACAAATACAAAAGAATATACACAGAATAAAGGCACACCATCAGCCAGAAAAAAGACTCAAAAATATAAATAGAACAAAGATACATCATTATCAGTCGGAACAAAGACATACCTTTATAAGTCAAAGCAAAGACATGCAAATATCAATCAGAACAAAGACACACAAATATCTATCCATGCAAAGACTCACAAATATATATTTGAATAATGGCACAGTTATAAACCAGAACAAATACACAGAAATATAAATCTAATTAAACAGGTGTTAATCAGAAAATTATATCATTGGCCCCTATGGACAACAATCGCCTTCAAATGAATAAGCTTGTGTCCTTCAAATGAGTAAGCTTGTGTGGGTTAAACGTGAGCAGCTGCTATTTGCAGCTGACTCAGTTACATGATTGTTAATATGAGCCATGGATGGACCCTAATATAACTTCCCCTTGAAGTTGAACAGGGTAGAGGTAATGGTAGAATTGAAAACTCAGAAAACATCAGAAAAGAATTACATCTCACTGCGATTGTCCATTTTCTCCATGCTTGTTTCAACCATTGGGTTCACATAACACTTGCATAACACAAGGGTTAAACTGTCCAAACTGACCAGGGCACTGACCAAAATGGCCCGAAGTCTCTAGAACATCATCAAATACCAGGTCCTCTGCAGAACATTAAAAATATATATTAATTCTCTTCCCGATTTGAGAGCTGAAACCTGGCCCTAGGAAACAAAATGGAAGAGAGATTGTGGGGCACTCATGAAGACATCCTGCAGACCACTGGATTTATGGAACATATCTCAGTGTTTAGACTGTGAGCATAATAAACTTATTTCAGAAGAGGTACAAGACGTTAAGAAAGCAATATTTCAATCATGCAGGGCGTAACTGATTGATGTATGGCGAGTTTACTTGATTTCAAATGAGATTAATTAACATTGCACATAACATAAAAACATAATTTTAAAACGTGTTACTGAGCACATAGAAGCTATTAATTTCTTATGTGAAATTGTGCAAGCAATGCATTCTAAAAACAATCCAAAGCACAGACTATTCATACAACTATATTGCATTTAATCACTAGATAACTATTCAGCTATTAATTGTTGATGTGAAAATACACAAATAATGCATTCCAAAAACAAGCCAGAACACAGACAAAGATGTCAGGGTACCAATGGTTGGGGACCTCTGTTCCAGATTAGTGATTGGTATCAAATGACCCATGACCTTCCCAGGATTTTATTGCTATAATATTTATTTATGGTGTTGAAAATAAATTACATGGTTTTGAAAATCAATCTACCTTTGCAGGAAAATATATCTACCTATCTTTAGAGGAAAGAAAATATATCTGCCTATCTTTGGGGAATGAAAATATATCTGCCTATCTTTGTGGAAATGAAATAAATCTACCTATCTTTAGGAAAATGAACCTTTTGGAAAATGTAAATATATCTACCTTTGCTGGAAAATGAAAATACACTTTCTTTCTGCCAAAAAATGAAAATATATCTGCTTGTCTGGGGAAATGAAAATGTATCTACCTCTGCAGGAAAATGAAAATATACCTACCTTGAAAGGAAAATATATTTAAATTTTCAGGGGAATGAAAATATACCTTTTGCCAGAAAAATGAAAATATATATATTTTTGCAGGAAAATGAAAAAACGACAGTCATGGCAAATGATATTAAGGTAGTTGATATGCGCTGTCATTGCTTTTATGGATGTCAATTGCTCTTTTTTTTCTTTTTCTGTTCAAATGTTGCTTTCAATTGCATTTTCTTTAGTAGCGCAATAATTTATATTGTTAACACTTTTGAGTGTTAACGTGTGTTTAGATTTGGTTTTCCCTTATTAGTTTTAGTGTGGCTTTTAGTTTTTTGCTTTCTCTAGTGTTCATTATTGTGTGCTCAACTCGTCTTTCTTGGTGTTGCTTTTCTTTCACTTATATTTTGCTTTCATTGCCAGATGTTTAGTTTAATGTGATTTTATCCCTCTGTTACCTTGTTATTTCTTTAATGTATTTATTCTCTAGTATACTTATTTGAATTTCAACATTTATTTTGAATTTAAATTATTTTCTTTACCTTAAAAATATTTTAATTGGTTACTGATTGTCTTATAACTTCAAATGTTGCTTGTTACTGAATTTCTGTTCATTTTCTAAATTGACTTTTTTGTAATTTTTAATGACATGTTAATTTTGCATGAATTTCTGCTCTTCGCCAATTGCGTTCTATTATTTTGTATGAGTTTCTGCTAATAATCATTTTAAAACTGTAATAAATTATATTTAGACGTGATTAGTTTGAAATAACTTTCAGTACATTATATTTTACTCTGTGCTAAAATTCAATAAGAGGCGGTAAATTCAAATTGATTTTTTGATATAATGTCCAATAACTATAAATTAGAATTGACTTTCTGTTAATGTCCAATAGCTTTCTGTGCATTAGAATTAACTGTCTCCTAATGTTCAACAGCTTTTTATAAATTAGAATTTAATTATATATTAATATTAAGAGTTCCTCTTAATTTGAACTGATTTTTCGTGTAGCTTTGAAAGATGTTTTTCACTATTTTCTTCATTGTTTAGAAGCTAACTGTCTTTGTAAGACAGATTGTACAAACCTGTGCTTGAAACTGTTGTGAGCTTATTGCTGTTTTGATCTTGCTTTTTTCCAGTGTGCCCAAGTCTGATTTCTGAAATCAGGATATTTAGCAACACTTAGCTCTTTTTATGTGACCAAGTCTGATTTCTGAAGTCAGGTTATTTAGCAACATTTAGCCCCTTTTATTGGCTACATTCAGAGACTGGAATTAACGGCAAGAGGGTTGATTTTATTGCTTTGGGTTGAGGTCTGCATGGCTGAATGGATAAGAACGCTAATTTTTAAACATCCGGTGTGCTGATCCCGAGGTAGTGAGTTCAACCTCTACACCAGACAGACTAAACTAAAATATTGACTTCTCGTTCTTGACTTGTGGATGTAAATTACAAGTACCTCAGAAGTCTGTCTGTCCAAGGTATTCACAACATTCATCTCATGAAACCGTTCTTTTTGCTTTTAAGTTCTTCTTGATTTGTTCATTCATGTTCCATTATTCATCGCCATACAGCAAAGCAGTTTCTATATAACATTTCCCTATTTTCTTTCTTGCATTCAGTTATAGTGACTTATTGCAAAAGAATCTGAAATTCAGCTTTTGCTTGAATTATTCTGTTCTTAATCTCTGTTATGCATCTTCCATCTGATGTTATGACTGGGATAAAATACATTAATTCTTTCTGTGCCAAGCAATCAACCACATGTGTGATTATACGCATTATGTTTAGTCAAAGATTACTAAAGAAATCTGGCAATGTAATCGTTTTATGCAAGGTCTGTATATATTTGGCGAGCCAGCTGGCCCAGTGTGTATGTGTTCAAATCCCCCATAAAAGCAGGTTTGTTTTTTAATTGACCTAGGCTCCCAGGTCGACCCAATCTAAACATGGGTAGGAAGACATATTCTGGGAAGTCAACGCAGCCGGCATGATGTCGATCACATAACCCATCCAGTGCAGATGGGTCATAGAGTATAGAGCTAGCAGCGTGTACTTGAATGATTTCAAATGTTGTACTCTACCTGGACCCATTTACACGCTGCACTCTACCTGGACCCATTTATACACTGCACTCTATCTGGACCCATTTACACACTGCACTCTATCTGGACCCATTTACACACTGCACTATATCTGGACCCATTTACACTTTGCACTCTGTATGGATCCATTTACACTTTGCACTCTGTATGGACCCATTTACATGCTGCACTCTACTGGGACCCATTTGCACTCTGTCTAGACCCATTTACATGCTGCACTCTATCTGGACCCATTTACACACTGCACTCTACAGGGACTCATTTACACTCTGTTTGGGCCCATTTATACGCTGCACTCTCTCTCTGGACCCATTTACATGCTGCACTCTATCTGGACTATTTACATGCTGCACTCTGTCTGGACCCATCTCCACTATGCACTCTACAGGGACCCATTTACACTCTGCACTCTGTTTGGACCCATTTACATGCTGCACTCTACTGGGAGCCATTTTCACTCTGTTTAGACCTATTTACATGCTGCACTTTATCTGGATCCATTTACACGCTGCACTCTATCTGGACCTATTTACATGCTGCACTCTACTGGGACCCATTTACACTCTGCACTGTCTGGACCCATTTACATTTTGTCTGGGCCCATTTACACTTTGGACCCATTTACATGCACTCTATCTGGCCTCATTTACACGCTGCACTCTACCTGGACCCATTTACACTCTGCCCTCTACCTGTTCACACACTGCACTCTACAGGGACCCCTTTACACTCTGCACTCTCCATCCATCCATCATGTGCCATGCCGGTAAGCGTGGGCGGTCATGTTCTGCCATCTCACTCGATCAACAGAGTCGTGGATCAGTTCCGTGTTTCTGTCTCGACCATGCCACAAGGCCAAGCCATCCAGATACTTGTTTCTAGGTCTTCCCCTTGGTCTGTTCCCCTCGATCTTACCAGTTGTCACCAAGTTCTCCAAATCATTTCTTCTCATAACATGCCCAAAAAATTGTGACTGTCTACGTCTAATGTCTCTGATCAGTTTACGATCTTCATTTGTTTCTTGAAGGACTTGTTCATTGGTCTTTCTGGCTGTCCATGGTATTCTTTGCATTTTCCTCAGAAACCACATTTCTACAGCCATCAGATGTTTTTCAGCCTGGCTGCTCATTGTCTGGACCCATCTCCGCTCTGCACTCTACAGGGACCCATTTACACTCTACACTCTGTTTGGACCCATTTACACGCTGCACTCTACTGGGACCAATTTACATGCTGCACTCTGTTGGAACCATTTACATGCTGCACTCTGTTGGAACTAATTTATGTACTGCACTCTATCGGGACTCATTTACATGTTGCACTCTACCGGGACCAGTTTACACACTGCACTTTGTCACACTCCATTTACATGCACTCTATCGCAATCCATTTACATGCACTCTGTTGCAATACACTTACATTCACTCTATCATGATCCTTTACACACCTTATTTGGGCCACGGTGCTAGACCCATGTTTGTATAGACCACATGGCACTCCAGGGGTGATGGGGTCAGTATCTCGGTGGCCGCCTTGACTTCCCAAGACATTTCCTGGCGCCCAATCTAGACTGGGAGCCCACGGGAATATCGGCCTGTAATAATAGCCCTGGCATGAGGGTGCACGAGCCAGGAGAACTGGCCAGAGATCAAGAGACTTTTCGATATGCTGTGACGAGAGTGATGTTCTGTAAAGTATCTGCTACTTGGTGACCAATAAAAGCTTCTTGGCTTTTAAATATTTAAGTATTTTCTCTCTAGTTGTATTATCTTTAATGTGTTGTTCTCCTTGTCACACAAAATTCTAATTCTTGCAGCTAACAGCGTGGCCAATTAGATGCTAGCTGCAGTTCTGCTTTTGCTTAAGCTATAAGATTTTGCTTAAAATAATCAGCAGATATTTTGGATTCCTGTACTCTTTAACTCATACAGTATCTGTCCCAGAAGGTTTTGCCCAAAGGGAGAAATTATTCCTTTGAAAAATGACAAGAGTATTGCTTTCTAAGAGGCTAAATACATGGGAAGAAGTAACCATCAGGGAGGCCAGGTGTCTCTAGTATGCTCTGACCAATACAAAAAAGTACAAGAGGTGATAGTTGAGATTCACTGATAAGAGCCATTCATGTATTATTTTGGACTGAAAGATTTAGAGCAGGGGTGGCCAACACGAGGCCCGCGGGCCGCATGCGGCCCACCGGGAGTCATGTTGTGGCCCGCGGAGTGGTCCATGCTGTAGCACGCTTGCTTGTTTACTTTAATTAACAAAAAATAAAAAAGAAATTAGGTGCATGGCCCGGCAGGAAATATTATTTCTGAAATTTGGCTCACCTGCTGAAAAAGTTGACCACCCCTGATAGTGTTCGGTACTAGATCGGCGTGGCGAAGGGGTTACGGACGCAGTTCGTAATCCCGCATACCCGTGTTCGAAACACAGCTGCTGGCGATTTGGCAGCAGATCACCTTGTGTTGGTTTTTTACAAAATGGTATGGGTGCTGGTCGTTCAGAAAGCAATGGCAAATTACTGAATGTAAACTTACCAAGATATCACAACAGCAAAATATGCTGGTGTTGACTGCGACTTCCTGTAAAGGATATGCAACTAACTTTTTAACTGGATCAGCAACGTAGCCAGAGTTTTTAAGGAAATGTTCAAATGTTTTAACAATTATGGTCAAATCTGTGACTTTATCATAAATCAAGTTAATTGTGTTGTTTTATCAGGATGTGGGAGCCATGGTCGTATAGAGGCTCGCGTATCACCCCTGTGGTCATATGTTTGAATCCCACCTCAAAGCAGTGATCTTTTTTCAAACATTTGACCTAGGCTTCTGTCATGACTGGAAGCACGAATCCTAGTCACAAGTGGATGTGTGGATCACCCTAAACGAGAAGCACGCTTTGGACTGAGTTCGGTAGAGAAAGGTCTCTCAAGAACACCTCACTCAAGCTGAGAACGTCATAAGTTAGGGCGGCTCAGACTTTGATTGGGCTATGGCCAGTGTCTAGAGTGCTGCCACTTGTTGATAGTTTTAGTTCTAGAGTGATTTTAAATAGTCATTTACTAGATGAATGTGAAGTGTAGCTTCACATTGTCTATTCTGTCATTGAATTAACAACTATATTCTCGCCAAATGTATACTTCTTTCAGCACGTTAAATTATATTTCCCATTGCCTCACATTTATTTAGCTAATGATCACATCCCAGCGTCACTGACTCACTTTTATTTTTTTAAATTTAATTTTAATATTTCCAGACAGTCCCGGCTGGAGCTAGAATCACTGACCCACTTGATGGAATCCATGTGGACACACTGTCGCCCTGCTGTATCAGCCTCCAATATGGATCTGGATGCCATGTTTGACTTCTTGAAAGAAGAGCGTACAGAGATGAAAACAGCAAACATTTCCAAAGAAGCTGCACTAAACAAGATTAATGAAGAGTTCACCACTCTGGACAACCTGTGGAAGGAGGCAGAGAAGGTAAATGGTTCACTTTTATAGAAAGAGGAAAGGTAGTCTCTGTGGCGAAGTGGTTACACTGCCAGTGTGGCATTCCAAAAGTTGTGGGTTCGATTTCAGACAATGCCATTCTGTTCATGAGTTAAATTTTCTCAGAGACTCACTAGAGCTATGGAGTTCATGCTTTGTGCAATATTTTTGGCTGGCCGAGCTGCAGAAAGAGACAGAGCCTACGGGATAAGACCCAGTGCAATGAAGTCGACCCTCTTGCTTTTTACACCCTTGTTTTTAAAGAAAGTCAGTTGTGGTTCCAACTTCACGGCAAAGGATCACCCCATTATGCTCTGTTCCTGTGCCAGCGAATATCACACAAAATGTTCCTAACTGCCCCATGTGAAAATTGGAACAGACAGGAATCTCGACAAACCAACAGCCAGCACAAGTATACTATGCGTAATGTTGCTGCCAGAATGCCAACACAAAATTCTGCCGCGAAAAATACAGTTCATCATCAATTGAAGCGGCAGTCACTAGAAATCCAGCAGCCAGACATTACTGCATAAGGCAGCTCAGTTAGTTCAGCAACCGGCCGGCCATCATTTTTTAAACATGCAGTTTTGCTACAAACAACCGCGGACAGATGGAAAAGCACTCCACACAAAATTCATAGCTCACAGTTTTTAAGAAAGAGGAAGCTGAAAAGGACGCTATGTTAAGATTTGAAAAAAAACAACGCAATTGTTTTTGCTCTTAACTCCTTCTGTCTCGCCAGTTGGGTTAGCACAGTTGATAGGGAGCTGTGCTTATAATGTCATGAGCACAGTCAGACAAGGGTTCAGTGCCTACGCTCACCTCACTCATCATCATCATGTGCCATGCCAATAAGCGTGGGCCGTCATGTTTCGCCATCTTACATGATCATCATAGTCGTGGATCAACTCTGTGTTCTTGTTTTGACCATACCATGTGGCCAAGCCATCCAGGTATTTACTTCCCTGCCTTCCCCTGATTATTTTTCCTCTCAGTCTTGCCATCTCACCCAGTGAGACAAAAACTGGCCACCTATCCCCAGTGATCCTATTCCTCAGGCCTGCAAAATGTGATGACACTGTCACATCACAGAGCTGTAGTAAGAAACTGCTTCAGGACAAATTTAATTAATTTAACTTTCTTTCTGTTTTTCTTGCAATGCTATAAGCTGGCTATTTGTCATGTGTCAGACAACACATGGTGTGTTATTGTACCTTTTACATTTGGTCTGAATAAACTAAAGAAATCTGGTTAGATATTTTAACATGCAGCATCTTTACATCTAACTTTATAATTGTATTATGCCTCAGTGGTATGGTGGTTAATGCATATATGCTAATAGTATGTGCTAGGAGTGGTCCTGTTCAATCCCCCTACATGTTCTCCTACAAAGTGCTCAACAGTCCCTTCGCAAACACCAAAAAGTAAACAGAGACTTGGAGGGTTGTGTAGATGGATGTCTGGTTAAGTAGATAAGGTAGCCAAATTCCTGTGTACTTTATTTAAAATTAATTTTCTGACAGGGAATAGAGATGGTAAGATCATGTGAAATTTAAGAATTTTTCTTCTAGAGTTCAGACCCAGGTTTCTGAAAATCCAGAGAGTCTGGGTTCAAAAGGGTTCACTCTACAAACCACATGGAGTGGTTTTCTGTAGTTCCAACCCCAAACACATGCCATTATTTGTAGTTTGTGACCAATGGGTGACATCAAAAACCGTATGTGATGTCAGGGTTCAAAGGAATCTGTCATTCTCACCACAAACACACCCAATGTAGTGTGTGACGTTTGGGTTCATCAGTAACTTTATGTGATTTCAGGGGTTCTACACGATCACTCTACAAACCACATGAAGTGTTTTCTGTCGTTCTGACCCCAAACATATGCCATGTAGTTCGTGACGATCGGGCGTCATCAGTAACCTTATGTGATTTCAGGGGTTTGAAACGATCTCTTGACAAACCACATGAAGTGGTTTTCTGTTGTTCTGACCTCAAACACATGCCATGTAGTATGTGACAACTGGGTGTCTTCAATAACCTTATGTGATTTCAGGGGTTCAAGGCCACGCATGAGCAGGAGATCGAGCAAGCTCTTCAGGCTGTGGACAAGTCTATAGCAGAATTTGACAGCTCTGGTTCTGAGAAAGGTTCAAGACCAGAGTCTTCCAACTCAACTAGTGGAATACCTCCACCACCACCTCCTCCGCCACTCCCTCCAGGAATACCAGGGTACATTCCACCACCTCCACCTCCTCCTCCTCCAGGCATGCCTGGTGATGTTCCACCTCCTCCACCGCCACCACCTCCACCACCCGGAGTATCTGGTGATATCCCTCCTCCTCCCCCTCCGCCACCACCGGCTGATTCTTTTGATCAGTCACTCCCCGGCATACATCTCCCCACTCCACTCACTCCACCTCCCGGAGTCAGTCAGGCCACTGCCTTTATATCCTCCTACATTACCCCTCCACCTCCTGCACTGAAAGATAAAGGCACGGCACCTCCTCCACCTCCTCGAACGTCCTCAGCTTCCAATGGAGCACTGCCACCTCCTCCGCCTCCACCAACAATACCTGAAGAATCTTCTCTAAGTGATTTATCATATCTTCCACATGGAGATCCTCTCCTGTCCTCACCGTCTGAAAGTGAGAATCCATATGCTGAACCAAAAGAAGTCCACAAAGCCATTCATGAATCATTGGTCAACGGAGGCTTCCAGCCTCCAGCAAAAACACCTCCTGCAGTTCCACCAATTCCACGTCAGTTCCCGCCGACCGTGCCCAATACCCCACGCTCCAGCATGGCCTTAAGAATCAGTGCCTCCCATGACATTGGGCACCCCTCGCGAGGCAGAGAACTGGGTCAGTTGTCTCCAACAACTCGAGAGAGGCTCTTTTCCTTGATGTCTCGACCACAAGCAGATGGAGTCAGTCCTCAAGCAGATGTATCACCTGCGAGAGAGAAGGGAGAGGTGCCTCCGGAACCTGATGCTTTGTTTGATATCGTAGAATACGCTGAGAAGTTCTTTAATGAACATGAACGAGACTTTGGAGGAACCATCATCAAAACACTCAAAAAGCGTACGAAACAAGCATCCTTCAATGTGAGTACGAAATTGTCCTCATAATTGTATCTGTATTATTTAGCTAAGTCCAAATTCATTTTAAAAAATTGGACTCTTCTCTGTCATTTTTGTTCTGGTAATTGTCGCGCGATCTACAGCTGTATAAGAAAACCCTACGGGTAAGGATGTAGATAGAAAAGCTGACCCTTGGTTAGGTCAGTCCACTGTAGGAGAAGAAGACAAAAAGGCTTGTATTGGGGCTAGGTAGTATGAATCCTGGTCCCAGATGAGTCTACCTTCCTATCAGTGACACAGGGAAATGCTAGTAAAGTTGGACACTATACACCGATCGATGATAGCTGACTTAGTTAGCAGCGACACGCTACCCTGTGATTAGGAAAAGCCTCCAGTGCCCTCAAGTATAACATACAGGCGAGACACAACTAGTTCACTGAACTTCTATCCTTACACACTACACTACTATTAATTATTATGAGGTGAAAAATGCAGTAGGTAAAGTTTTGTGTGATGGTCTATAAATCAGACCGCACAGTTTAATTATAAATGAAAGTAAAAAGTGGCTCCTCTCGGGAGATAAAAACAATGAATGGTCCTATCAATGTTATTCTGGCTATTACAGCAAACAAAGCTGTTTCATGTGGGTTCTAATCATGGAAGCACAGCAAAGCACTCGGTGGTGGGTTGAAGTCAGATTGATGGTTTGCAACTTAGCTCGCATCTGTAGCTCCCAAGATAGTTGTCTGCAGCTTTCCTCTCCAGTCCATCAGTTCTCACTTGATGATGACGGCGAAGGTTGCTGTACTACGTTCAATTTCAACATGGCCTTGGTGACTCAGGCACTACAATAGCTATCGTGTGTGAACTCGTTGCTGATGCTGATTGATAATGAGGGTGCCGCTTGAGGGTGCATCACAACAACTCTGCAAATAAAGTCAAACAGGACATCTGGTAAGCGATGGTCTGGAATCACTCTTCCATCTTTATTCAACCATTGTGCTATAGCTATAGTCTTCTCATAAGGCAAAGGCAGCTCTAATTATTAGGACATGTTCCTAACTGTTATTCTGATTGGACATACCGACAAGGTAGAAAGGAAAGGATTGATTTACACTCGTACCTGACAGTGCCTATCTCTATTCATGAAGAGAGTACGGTCTGGTCCTGAAGTAATTATCTATGAGTGAATTGATCCAATTCCCTTCAGCGAAAAGAAATATTCAAGACAAGTACTGATTCTGTAAATAGCAGTGACTACCCCACATCTTCATTCTGGATCTTGCTATCGAACAAATCCTTAAATGTGACTGTACTGTTGATGTGATAGAAAAGGACATGGATCACAAACCTAACAATCACAACTGATGCTCCTAAGTGTACAAGAGACACAAGGGTGTATTGTAAAGTAAGGAAATTGTTCCAGATACGAAGGTGACTGAATATGCTCTCCACTGATATTCATTCCTAGAGGCCTGAGAATAGTCTCCAATGAATACTGCCTTGGTTGGTGATAGTCACCCTCGTATCCATATATATATAAAGAAGAGTCTTCCTCTTGAGAATGTATTAACTAGTGAAGAGATCCTATCCATACTTTAGAACTGAGCTAATCTAGAAAAGAACAGTATGGGTGCCCAAGCAGCGTGGGTATGATAACTAGGTCATGCCATGGCGTGGGGCTGGTTTTAGATATAGCGAGGCTATTTTGATGAAATACATACTATTTGATTTACCATTCCATTCAGTAACTATATCGTCTAGTATTAGCAGCACAGTAATAATAACCTTATTGCAATATGTTAACAAAGTATCTCAACCAGAGTATACTTTAAAACTAGTGTGGTTTTGTACCACGTTGCACGTCCCTTTGTCTGCTAGCGATCATATTCTCTGACGCAGAATTTATACAAATATTATAGAATGTGTTTCGTTCTATTACAAACGAGTTTGTTCGACTGAACTTCGTGGTAAATTGAATATTCTATTAATAAATATATATATATATATTCTATGGGCAACCATGCCGTTTGTGGAATTGGCCGACCATCATGTCGTAAACTCACAGTCATTGCAAAAATGTTAGGAATATAAAAATATATGGGAATAATAATAGTTTGGCCTTACCTAGTTCCAGAATCAGATTCTCACTATCGGTTGGGGCGCTTATTCAATTTAACAACAGTTTGGTAGACTTTCTGATGTTAGTACTATTTTTTTAATATCTACCTTTCGAATTACTAAATTTGCCCCGACCGTTGTCTGCGATTTCTAGCAGAAGAGTGAGACCGGATATGGAACTAGGCTTAGCAAGTGGTCGTTTCCGGGCCCCGTTGTCTGTTGGTTTGTAGTTGGCCAGGATAAGTAGGCCAAACTAAATTATCCTATTAACCGTAAATATAATGTGATCGTAACATTTATATAAACATTTCTAAAGATTCTTTATCATACACTGAATACTAAGCAAGAGAGGAGGGTGCAGCCAGGCTTTCACCACAGTAATATTAACATCGGAAATCCTTTTTTTATGTGATGATGTATGTTGTTGTAACTGAGAGTTCCTTGAGACTCCCAAACAGCTTTTTGTGGACATATTGATTCTCACTTAGAGCAGTCTCATAGTTGAATAGTGACATTCCACTCTTGTATTGTTTTTTTTTCTTGCCCTCTCTTGCTTTAAACTCCATTTACACTACTTCTAGTAGTACTGACTGATTTTTGCATGTGGATTAGCTTTCCCTATTACCAGTGTTCCTCGCCATCAGGTGACCCCATTCTGACTTCTGAGGTACTTGTAATTTATGTACCCACGACAAGGAGGAGAACTCAGCATTTGAGTCCAACTGTCAAGTGTAGGGGTTGAACCCATTACCTCAGCATCAGCACACTGGATGTTTAAAAACGCACATTCTTATCCATTCGGCCATGCTTGCCTCCTCCACAGCTGTATAAGATTATCTGTCATTAAACAAAGTCCAACTTCCTCTCCAGGAATACCTGTCAAAGGAGGAGATGCTCAAGTACAACAAAACTGGCTTGATCCCAACATCGCACATCCATCTCCATGACACAGAGAACATACACCAGGCCTGCATCCTCTTTAAGGTGAGCAACATCTTTATAAGTTTATTACAAGAATCATCACTTCATAAATATTACATGAAGGGACACAATAACAAATATATTAGCTTACCTAACAATCAGCATCTGTGACTTAGAGGATAGGGAAATATGTATGTAATTATCATCATTTGTGACTTAGAGGATAGTTAAACATGCAGTTTCATAATGCCCCGATACACTGAGTTGAGGGTTAGAAATCTGCTGTAAGTGTTTTGGAAGCAGACAGCTTTGTGTTTATTTTGATGATATGAGATGTCGGACAATCAGAAAGCAATGGTAGGCTTCTAAATTAAAATTATCTAGTAAAGTGAATGTTTGTAGTTTATTTCCAGTTGTTTTAGTGTTTCCACTGTTCTACCGTGGCATGTTTTCACTATTTCACCATGACATACCGGCTCCATGTGAAAGGATTACGGACACAGTTCGTAATCGTAATCCCACATACCACATTGGAAACACAGCTGCGGGCAATTTGGCAGCAGACTACCTTGCGCTGGTATTTTATGAACATGATATGGGTGCCGGTCGTTCAGAATGCTATGGCAAACTACTGAATGTAAACTTGCCAAGAGATCGCTAACAGCCAAAAAGTGCAGGAGGTCCTGTAAAGGTTATGCAACTAATTAACCATGAAATTGCATTTCCACTATTCCACAATGGCACTCATACTACTATTCTACCATGGCACTATGTTTCCACAATTCCTCAATGGCAATATTTACACATTTCCTCCATAGTACTGTTTCCATCATTCCACTATGGCAGCATGTTTCCACTATTCTACCGAGTAACTATAATTCCACTGTGGCACTTTCTTTCCACTGTGCAACCTATCTTCTAGATAGAATTAAAATGAGTGTCATGTTTTTACAGGAACTGACCAGATTTCTCAAGGATGAACTGAAAGATGACGCCGCCATCACCTTCATTCAAACAATGGTCAAGGCTGGAATAGACCGGCTAGAGCTGCGGGACGAGATTCTCATTCAGCTGCTGAGGCAGACCAACGAGAACCCCGACCACGAAGGTGTGCGACAAGCCTGGGTGGTGTTATGTTTGAGCACAGCTTCATTCTCTCCCAGCAAAAATCTGCACAAGGTTGGTGATGTTTTTAAGATTCATTTGGGGGGGAGGGGCGAGCCATTCGCTGGTACTCCCCTGTTCTTGGTAGAGGGTGCGTAAATGCCCACTAGTGATTATTCATAGAGAGTGCCTGACTGCTCACGAGGTCAACAGGGTCATACGCACTCTGCATCTGACTGAAGGCTGACTCGTCTCTGATATAATTCATTTCATTTACGTATGTGATTTGTTTCTCTTGAGCCCAGCTCCGTAAACGTTATCTTGAATGTTGGACATTATATTTACGTACCACAACTCTGATGTTCCCCTCTCAGTACTACACTTGATTATGTGAAACTGTCATTCTTTACTTCAGAGCAACTCACACTGTGCACAAGTAGAACGCAAAGCTTGATACTCAACTCAGATTGGTTTTTTTCATGATGTATTGACTAATCACGAAATACACTTCGTTCATACTAGCACAATTTCTCAACATTACGTATTAACAAAACTACTTAACAACCACAACTCCTAACAACATGTTCATAACGGTACAATTTGTGGTGGTGCTACTGCAACAAAGAACATGTCCAGACTTGACAATGGTTCTCATCCCACTGACTGCCTCGAGGAGACGATGTCCCCTCGCTCACAACCTGCCCCGCCGTCTTCGTGCAAGGCATGCATCTGTAAATTCACGCTGAATTGTGTGAAGCTCTGTATTTTTTCGGTGCACTATTCCATGACCTAATATAGGCTCATGGCACCTAGCCTTCTTGGATTAGTGCGAAAAACAGGAGGTCCCGTGTGTAAGTTGATGTGCATAACTTTGTGTGTCGTCCCTCAAAGAGGAAAAAAGAAGAAGATTTAATCAGATTGCTTGTCGAATTACCTTGTTAGTGTAAGAGGGAGTTCAATTTTTGTAGATTTTTTTGTTACATTGCCTTGTTAGTGTCAACGTCTAGAGGTATTTAAAAGTGAAGGGTTTAAGACAGGTAGATAGTTCGAGCATAGATGAGACATAAATGCATAAGTCGATAAGATATGATTTATTACGTTAGGATATAATCACAGTAACAATAATGTCTCATCAGCGTTCATTCTCGCACAAATTCATAACATATAATATGACGATAATTCAGCAATACGTTAACGATAAAGCCACTACGCTCTCGTATCACAGCCACACACACAAGCACAAGTCACACGGCTCAGCTATTCAAATCCTGAAGTCCCAGGTATAGTCTATCCTGTCACACTCTCAATCAGGCATCCTCTCTCTGTCAAGTCCAAAGCCCGTCTGGCTTCCCCTCGATTGCCCGGTGGTCACGAGGTATCTGCCCCTCGTGGGAAGTCAGGTGTCTCACATACGCCTGGTTAAGGCTAGGTGTATTGCGCACTTCTATTCAAGGTGACACTGTCTTTCACGGCTACAGTCCAGTCTTCAGTATCTAGGCTATTCTCTTTCCTCCGTACTCACCCCATGTCCTTATCTCTATCGTCTATCCTCTTTTTTATCCCCTATAGGACCTTGACAGTTAGTGTAGGAGGGCATTCATTTTTGTAGATTATTTGTTGAATTGCCTTTTTAGAGTAGGAGGGAGTTCAGTGTTTGTAGATTGTTTGTTGAATTGCCTTGTTAATGTAGGAGGGTGTTCAATTTTTGTAGATAGTAGAATTGCTTTGTTAGTGTAGGAGGGAGTTATATTTTCCATCTTCATTCAAATGTTTTGCCTGAATTACATTGCCATTGAGTTTGTGTAAAAATCACAAAGCAATGGAAGCTGTTCATACTTTGAGGCTGTTTGAGTGTATGATGCCAGCCTCATATCTGTATAGATCAGTCATCACTCGATGGGCTTTGTTTATATCATCATCATGTGCCATGTCAATAAGAATGGGTGATCATGTTTCGCCATCTCAGACGATCATCAGAGTTGTGGATCAACTCTGTGTTTTGTTTCGGTTATCTATCTAGATAATTACTTCTCTGCCCTTCCCTTGTTCTTTTATCCTCAGTCTTGCCAGTTGTCACAAAGTTTTCTTGTGTATTTCTTCTCATAACATGCACAAAACATCTTGACTGACTACGTCTAAATTTCCTAATCAGTTTATGGTTTTCATTTGTTGCTCACTGGTTTTTCTGTCTATCCATGGTATTCTCTGCATTTTCCTCAGAAACCACATTTTCACTGCCGTTAGATGTTTTTCAGCTTGTCTGCTCATTCTCCACATTCCACATCCATACAAAAGTACATGTTCTAAGTAGCACTTCAACACTCTTTGTCTCATTGCAATTGACATATTTTTATTGGTCCATACTTATTCCATCTTGCACAACGATTCTTGTTCCAATCTTTTCAAGACACCTCCAATCAGATGTTATGACTGTTTGGAGATAGTTGTACGAATCCACTTGTTTAAGAACATATATGTTTATATCGCCAAGATCAAAATGACAGATCTTGTCAAACAATCACACATTTCTGTAAATCAAACAGCTTTGACTATGGTAGGCTGAGGCAGTACAAGATGAAAGAAAACAAGCTATACTGAAAACATGCTGAGAAACAAAAAATACAGACATATGCTGTACCTCACAAGGAGTCCCAGGCAGATGAATAGAAATTATTGTAACATTTATCTCAGAAACTATGCATTAACATCATCATCGTCATTATCATCATAAGTGCCTTGCCGGCTGGCATGGGCAGTTATGCTTCTCTACAAACTGTGATCTCCAACAGTACGAATCAATTCACATGTTGACTCCCTTCCATGCCTTGACATAAGACTGTCAAGAATTTTCTCTCGCTGTCTTCCTCTGTCTCTCTTTCCACAAATCTTTCTGGTTGTCACATGTTCTAGTTTTGTCTTCTCATAATGTGGCCAAAAAATGATGTCTCATTCGAATGCATTAACATATACTAAAATTATATAAAACAATCAACTTTATTATAAAGCAATCAGCTTCATTCACATTCAACTCTATCACACCATTTTTTGTTGTTGAGACAGCATATGGCAAAGAAATGGTGAATAAAAAGCCAGAAAACTATGAGATTGTAGCTAAATGCCCTACTTCTTGATACTTTAAATAGCAAACCAGACCTGAATGATTACATTTCATCCTCTAGTACCTGCTGTCATATGTCAAGCGCTGCTGTTCGGATCCTGTCGCTGGCAGATATGCCATGATGTGCTATAAGCATTTGACGGTGCCCCGTGCCACAACTCGCAGGTACCCACCTTCCACGGTAGAGATCATGGTGAGTACAAAGATAAGTACGAGGAAAAAAAAATCTTCATTTAGTGGGAGAATTTCTAGTCAGGGATCGGGGCATGAGGATCAGAAGTTATGGCGTCTGCATCTGGCTGAAACAGACCAGGTTCATCTTACGGTGTTGACAGTTTGAATTTTCAGAAAATAAGTATAAGTTTGGTTTACACTCTGCTATTCCTGGAGTTGTTGTTTTGTTTTCTTTTTTTCTGTTTACTCACTTTGAACTCAAGCATCGTCCGTACACATGCTACTACTTGTAGTGCTAATTTTGGCTATCCAATGTATTTTAAGCATTCTTCTAAAACACCACATCTCCAAGGCTTCTATCTAATTTTTTGCCTGTTTACTAATTGTCCAGGATTTGCAGCCGCATGTTAAAACTGATTCTATGTAACATGCAAGAATTCTTTTTTTAACTTCAAATGACAAAGACTTATTGCATAAAATGTTCTTCATTTGATAGAATGCAGTTTTTGCTTGTTCTATTCTGTTCTTTATCTCTGTTATGCATCTTCCATCTGATGTTATCCATGTGCCTAGATATCTGAGTTTCAGCACTTGAAAGATGGTTGTTCAATTTAAAATTTGTATTGAATAAAACAACCCTGTAATGTATTTGTATTTATCAACAGTCTACAGATACCAAGCCCAATTTTCAGTAAAGTATTCTTTATAAACCTGTCCTTTATTGACTGCAGGTACATGAAAACTCTAGAAGTGTTAAGTAAAAGATGATTGTTCAATTAAAAATCTGTATTGAATAAATCAACCCTGTAATGTACTTGTATTTATCAACAATGTAAAGATGATTATTAATTTGAAAATATGTATTGAATAAAACAACCCTGTAGTGTACTTGATTTATCAATAGAGTAAAGATGATTATTCAGCTGAAAATCTGTATAGAATTACACAACCCTGTAGTGCACTTGCATTTATCGATAGAATGTTAAGATGATTATTCAATTTAAAATATGATTTGAATAAAACAACCCTGTAATTGCATTTATTGATAGAGTGTAAAGATGATTATTCAATTGAAAATCTGTATTGAATCACACAATTATGTTAAGTATTTGCATGTATCGATAGAGTGTAAAGATGATGATTCAATTCAAACTCTGTATGAATGAAACAACCCTATAATATACTTGTGTTTATCGACAGAGTGTGCAGACACTGAGCCCCATCGTGTGTAGAGTGTTCTTCATGGACGGCAAGACCAAAGCTGTCAAGCTACATCCAGTAGACACCACACAGGAGGTCCTGTCGAAGGTTGCCAGGCGGATCGGGCTCCAGTCAGTCGACGGTTGGGCACTCTATGAGGTAGGCAGCATCTGTGTTTAGTTGGGCTTATTCTTCCTCAGGTGCTTGGTCATGACTCTCCAATCTGTCTGTTGTTTGTTTTCTCAAGTCTGAAGCAGACATTGGGGATCATGACTATCCAATGGGACGCAGAGTTGTTTCCAAGGCACCAGGGCCAGGTTTTATACTGGCCAAGACCTACTAACACATCCTAGTCAAGCGTCCTGGCTAACTTAGTAGGATCGCTGATTGTTCCAAAGTCGGAGAGTATCTGCCTGCACTGCGAGGAACCATCAGTCTGCACACCAATAAGCCAGACATGGGACAATGGATACGCAAACTTCAGTTCGGTATGACATCACACTGATGTTGGACAACAGGATGTCTTCATCTCACATACAGGACTTCACTCTGGAGTTCACAGCCAGCGAACACAAGCAAGCAAGCATGACTATCCAAAGATATCTGTTGTTTTTGTTTTCTCAGGTCTGGAGCAGACATTTGGGATCATGACTCTCCAATCCTATCTGTTGTTTTTGTTTTCTCAGGTCTGGAGCAGACATTTGGGATCGTGATTCTCCAATCCTATCTATTGTTTTTATTTTCTCAGGTCTGGAGCAGACATTTGGGATCATGACTCTCCAATCATATCTGTTGTTTTTGTTTTCTCAGGTCTGGAGCAGACATTTGGGATCATGACTCTCCAATCCTATCTGTTGTTTTTGTTTTCTCAGGTCTGGAGCAGACATTTGGGATTGTGATTCTCCAATCCTATCTGTTGTTTGTTATGTTTTCTCAGGTCTAGAGCAGACATTGGGGATCATGACTCTCCAATCCTATCTGTTGTTTGTTATGTTTTCTCAGGTCTGGAGCAGACATTTGGGATCATGACTCTCCAATCATATCTGTTGTTTTTGTTTTCTCAGGTCTGGGGCAGACATTTGGGATCGTGATTCTCCAATCCTATCTGTTGTTTGTTATGTTTTCTCAGGTCTAGAGCAGACATTGGGGATCATGACTCTCCAATCCTATCTGTTGTTTGTTATGTTTTCTCAGGTCTGGAGCAGACACTTGGGATCATGACTCTCCAATCATATCTGTTGTTTTTGTTTTCTCAGGTCTGGAGCAGACATTTGGGATCATGACTCTCCAATCATATCTGTTGTTTTTGTTTTCTCAGGTCTGGGGCAGACATTTGGGATCGTGATTCTCCAATCCTATCTGTTGTTTGTTATGTTTTCTCAGGTCTAGAGCAGACATTGGGGATCATGACTCTCGAATCATATCTGTTGTTTTTGTTTTCTCAGGTCTGGAGCAGACATTTGGGATCGTGATTCTCCAATCCTATCTGTTGTGTGTTATGTTTTCTCAAGTCTAGAAAAGACATTAGGGATCATGACTCTCCAATCCTATCTGTTTGTTGTGTTGATGAAGCTGGTGTTTCTTATATTATTAGTTAAACAATCACCTGATACAAGCACATGTATAACAAGAGAACTAAAATAATGATATGCTGTCACATTCATTTGATTTGTTTATTCCCTGTGCCATCCAACTGCTGAAATCAACGATATTAATTAATGGGTAACTTTCAAAAACTAAGACTGTTGACCTAACATTTGGAACAAAACAAATATTTTCAATACTACAATTACTAGAAGTACACCCTCAAAAATGACTATTCCTTGTACATTTGTATTCCTTTAATTCTTTTTAAAATAAATTCTTTTTAATAAAATGAAGAACATCTTATTCAATACATCCTTGTTGTTGGGGGATAGGAAAAGAGTTCTTCTATGTAACGTAGAAACAGTTCTAACATGTGACTGTGAATCTTGAACAATTAATTGACAAGCAAAAACATTCCTTAAAGCTTTAGAGATGTGGTTTTACAGAAGATTGCTGAAAATTCCTTAACAGTCAAAATGAGTAATTTAAACATTATGAAAGAGGCTAAGACACAAAGACAATTTAACACAAATATAAACAAAAGGCAGTCATCTTTTCTGGCCATGTTATGAGAAGGCAGAAACTAGAACATGTGACAACTGGAAAGATTTATGGACAGACAGAAACTAGAACATGTTGTGACAACTGGAAAGATTTATGGAAAAACAGAAACTAGAACATGTTGTGACAACTGGAAAGATTTATGGAAAGGCAGAAACTAGAACATGTTGTGACAACTGGAAAGATTTATGGAAAGACAGAAACTAGAACATGGTGTGACAACTGGAAAGATTTATGGAAAGACAGAGGAAGACATTGAAGGAAAATTCTTAGCATTCTTGAGTCATGGCATGGATGGGTTCAGCACATGAATTGATACAAGCTGTTGGAGATCACAAGATGTGGAGAAGCATGGTTGCCCATGCCAGTTGGCAGGACATATGATGACAGCAGGAAAGATGGAGGGAAAGAGAGGCAACGGGAGGTCAAGAGAGACAATGCTAGACAGTTTGGCATGGAGGAATATTAGTATCAGAAATGATTGGCAGCACACAAGACAAAGGGATGTTGGTAGACATGATGACCAACGCCACATGGCATGGACTATAAGAAAAAGAAAGTTTTTGTTTTCATTTGAAGAAAACATGGTTTAGAAATTTGCTGAGGTTTCAGATAAATGCAGAATCATATAAATTGGTTGTAAGCTCTTACACGGATGAACATATGTAGAATATCATGCAAATTATGGCTTTCTGGTACAAGGTGATAGATATGACATTCTGAAATATCAGACATTACAGGTCCCTAACTTGATCACACTTTTGGGGTGGTCTTTGTGGCAAAGTGGTTCAGCCATCTACTTCGTTCTCAGAAGGTCAGGGGTTCATTTCAGGGCTGTCATTTGGTCCTTGAGTGCAATCATCACAGAAACTAGAGAGTTCACGATCCGTATGATGCTTTTGGCAGGTTTTTAACTACCTTGTGGAGAGAGATTGAGCCATATGGGATTAACCCAGCCATATGATGCTTTTGGCAGGTAGTTAACTACCTTGTGGAGAGAGATCGAGCCATATGGGATTAACCCAGCCATATGATGCTTTTGGCAGGTGGTTAACTACCTTGTGGAGAGAGATCGAGCCATATGGGATTAACCCAGTTCAATGAAGTTGTGTCTCTTGCCATTTTTTATTCCTAACTTAGAAGAGTTGTTATAACTTGTTTATATTTTGTCTTTTACATGAAAAACTGCATACGGCTGATGTATTAAAAAAACTGATCAGAGTTATTTTCCTGCAGATGACGAAGGAGAGTGAGAGATTCATTCGAAGCTACGAGTACATTTCTGATATTTTGGCTCAGTGGGAGGGGTGAGTAACTCTTGTATTGATAACTTGTATGTGTACATGTTGTAGATGTATTTATCCCTCTTGATATTTTGACTCAATTGGGGGGGGGGGGGGAGTAACTCTTGCATTGATAACTTGTGTATGTACATATCATAGATATGTTTATCTCCCTTGATATTTCGGCTCAGTGGGAAGGGTAAGTAACTCTTGCATTGATAACTTACATGTGTACATTTCAGATATGTTTAATCCCCGTTGATATTTTGACAGCTGTGGATTTGTTCCTCGGTATAAGTAAATAAGGAAGTCGTATGATATATAACTGACAAGATGCAGCAATATATGCCAGGCAATAAATTGCCACATATTGTTTGTGGCTCCTGTGTTTAAATGGCTTGTATCAATTAGCTAAGGACTCATTTCCACACCTTGAGGCATACTGGATGTTCAGTGCAGCCCCATATTTGTATCGACCAATCAGAACTCCACGGCTGATGTTGCCAGTATCATGTGACTGCCTTTACTTCCCAGCAGGTTTCCTGGCACTCATTTTAGGCTGGAAGCCGAGGTCAGTTTTTGAAAATAAAATATCTGACCTCAGTGGGGACTCAAACAGATGACTATCAGGCTGGCAAGCTAGTGCGCTAACCACTGCACTTCCATGACTCCCAAAACAATATTAGGAGGGCCCATATGCATGTTGCAGATGTTAAAAATCCTTTGCTGGTTAAAAATCCTTTGCTGGTTGAAAATCAGTTAGAGATTTTCCAGATAGACAGCTACCCAGGCGATATTTAAAATCTTGAAAACCCACCCACAACAGATTATTTATAGCATTTGCAATTCTGATGCACACATTTGGATTCTCATCAGTGCTGCAGAGTTTGTGTACTGTACTGTGATCTGTGGGTGGAGACTGAAGCATTTGTGTAAATATCCAAGCATTTATTTGTGTAAATATCTATGCAGCCAGTTTGGGAGGACTGATAAAATGATGGGATAAGTGCATCAATGTTGGTGAAATTATGTTGAGAAATAAAGGGACAATGTATGTATAAAAATAAACTGGTTTCAAGTTGTTATCATATTTAGTTATTTTTCTACAACCATTTGTGACTTACTTATTAACTTACCCGCGTAGCATCCCTTTAATATAGAATTCCAGGGGGAAAGTAGCAGTATCCATGTAGCAGAATTACAAGGGGACATTTGTAGTGTCCCATTGCAGAATTACACGGGGCCAACACTAGCGTCCGTTTTATGCAGAATTCCAAGGGGATAGGAGTAGTATCCCTTCACCAGAATTCTAAGTGGACTGTAATAGTGTTCCGTTAGCAGAATTCAGAGGCAACATTAGTAGCATTTCTTTAGCAGAATTCCAAGAGGATAGTTGTAAAATCCTTTTAGCAGAAGGTTAAAGGGCCATGTTAGAATTAGTCAATCTTTAACCTCATTGGACAACAATCACCTTCAAATTAATATTCTATTTATGGCTGACTCGGTCACAGGATTGTTAATCTGAGCCAGAGATGGAGCCTAATATAAACTCCCGGGAAGGTTAACCCGGTCAACAAATGCCCGCAGAAGTCGGATGTGTCGGCCTAACGGCGCAAGAACACAGCTCTGCTGTAAACAGGCACAATGCAATCACGTCCGAGAAAAAAACTCCGGATGAACGCAGAATAAGAAGAAGAAGATATAAACTCTCTTCTGAGGTTGAACAGGTTAGGGGATACAGGAGGGAGGTGTAAAATTCAACATCATCATTCATGTATCTGCAGCCATGACTGTCTGTCAACCCAGCCCAGCACGTATGAGACAGTCTCCAAAAAGGGCCCAAGGTTGGCACTAGGTGGGGCAGATGCCAGGTTGGTGTTCAGGAAGCGGGTTTATAAACATGTCCATGACATCCCTAATGACCCGGTTGAGTACCATCTGTTGTATGCAGAGGCTGTCCACAAAGTGGTCAAGGTAATTATATGTTATGTTTGTATTTAGCGCTTTATTAATTGTTTACAAAGACTCAAGATTGGTCTATTTTATATATATATATATCATCATCATCATCATCAAGTGCTCTGCCAGCTGGTGTAAGTGTTCATGGCTCTTCACAGATCTCGGTCTTTGGTGTTCTGGATCAACTCTGCTGATGATATTCCTACATGCCACCGTCTCAGTCCATCCAGCATAATTTCTTGTGGTCTGCCTCTGCCCCTCTTCCCCTCGATCTTTCCAGTCATCACCATGTTCTCCAATGCTTCTCTTCTCATCACATGACCAAAGAAAACTGTTTGTCTCTTTCTTATTGTTGTATATGGTGTTCTAGTTTCATTAGCCTCTTTCATGCAATCGTCGTTAGATACTCTGGCAGTCCAAGGAATTCGCAACATTCGTCTCAGGAACCACATCTCTGTTGCTTCCATGTTCTTCCTAATTTGATCATTTGCATTTTAAGATTCATTGTCATACAGCAAACCAGACTCTATATAGCATTTATAATATATATATATATATATATATATATATATATATATATATATATATATATATATATATATATATATATATATATATATATACGTATACATATATAGCTGGGGTAATGCAGTCGCTAGCAGGCTTACCTACTGGTCCAGCTGTCAAGGGTTTAAATCCCAAATGAGGCAGAATTTTTAAAACTGACTTGCGCTTCCAGGTCAATCCAGCCTTAAATGGGAAATGTTCTGGGAAGCCACTTAAACGAGCGGGGAGGACAGACATTGGTGGCGGATAATTGGGACACTTAATTGGGAAATCCATAGAGTTGAACAATTCCTTGTCGTTGGTGGTGATGTTGGCATTGGACAAAGCCAGCAACCGTTAAAAAAATCATTTGCAGAATGCTGCTCTCATTAAGGCCCGCTGGATAGTTTTCTGATCCCTTGCCAGCTCTTCTGCCTCATGGCCCGCTGGATAGTTTCCCGATCCCTTGCCAGCTCTCCTACCTCATGGCCCGCTGGATAGTTTCCTAATCCTTGCCAGCTCTTCTACCTCATGGCCCGCTGGATAGTTTCCCAGCCCCTGGCCAGCTCTTCTGCCTCCTGCTCTGCTGGATAGCTTTCCAGCCCTCCTGCCTCCTGCCTCACTAGATAGTTTCTCAATCCCTTGCTAGCTCTCCTGCCTCCTGCCTCACTGGATAATTTCCCAATCCCTTGCCAGCTCTTCTGCCTCCTGCCCCAATGGATAGTTTCCCAATCCCTGACCAGCTCTCCTGCCCCGCTGGATAGTTTCCCGGTCCCTGGCCAGCTCTCCTGCCTCATGGCCCGCTGAATACTTTCCCAATCCCTTGCCAGCTCTCCTACCTCATGGCCTGCTGGATAGTTTCCCGGCCCATGGCCAGAGCTGTCCTGCCTCATGGTGAGGGACAGAATAAGAATAGCTGATGCAGCTATATCTACTTCTTTGTCCTCTTCTTCTACTATTTTTTGTGCTGTTGTATAAATAACATTTATATGCACATATCTAGAGTGTCGTATATTATTATCCTTTTATAAAAAAACATTTATGTGCACATATCTAGTGTGACCTATGTGTTTATCCTTTTATAAACAACATGTATGTGCACATATCTAGTCATTTATGTGCACATATCTAGTGTGTCCTATATGATTATCCTTTTATAAACAACATTTATGTGCACATATGTGTGTTGTATATATATATATATATATGCTATGGTATAAACATTTCTACATACATTGTTGAGTGTTTTCTATATCTGTGTTGTTGTCATATAAACATTTCTGTACACATCATCCAGTGATTTCTTTCTATATTTATGTTTGCTTGTACAAACACTATTTCTGTCCCCATTGTCCAGTGTGATGAGTACAGCGTGTCTGACAAAGTGGGACTACAACTGGCCGGCCTGCAAGCTCAGGTCATCTGGGGCAGGTTCGAGGAAGGCAAAGAGTTCCGATACAGTGAGGCCGATCAATATTTATGCAAGAGGATTCTGGCTTCATCAGGAAAGAACTGGTCTCAGGAAGTTGTTAAGGCTCACATGGTAAGTTTGATTTTTATTTTCCAGATCAGTGCTTGTCACGAAATAGCTGGAACTGCATGAGATAGTTAAGAATAGGTTGGGCTGAGGGGACTGAGTGGTCTCGAGGTATGGTGTCCGCATCAAGTGCTGGAGGTCATGGGTTCAAGCCCCAGTGAGGGCCGGGATTTTTTCACATGGACCTCTAGTAACAAAATTTTCCCTGGTTGCTGCGTAGTGAGATCGGTCGCCTGTGTGTATTGTTGAGCACGTAAAAATATCCCTTGGCGGTTGGAAATCGAAAAAGAGTAGCCTAACGGCTCTGCATGGGCAAAACTTTGAGTTAAAAATCTACCCAAAGTATTTCAGGATTCTTGCCAGTGCTACAGAGTTTGTGCACTGAGCTGAGATTCTCCTGACTCAGGCTTGAGTTAGGAGTAGAACGGAGCACTTATGGGTTACACCCGTGCACCGTGATGTTGATCCGTCGACTAAACTAAACTAAAGGATAAGAGGGCATGGAGTGAGTGGGTTGAGGGCTGAGACACAGTGGAGGATGCGGTATGAAAGGAGGAGGATTCATCATCATCATTATGTATCAAGTGCTTTACAGAACAAGGGTGTCATCACAACCCATGACAAGTCCCTCGATCCCTTATTGATTCTTCTTCCTCATAACCCTCATGCCCAAGGTGCCTGCAATGTTCTCTTCATGCTGTTCAACTTCTGCCTCTTCTGCTATCACTGTTCTTTCGAATTCACTGGCTTTTTTTTTGTTGGCGCTCTCACACTTTGAACTCATGCGCTCCCCCGATGTGTCTCCACCTTGCCGTGGTGGGGGAGCTTGCGTGTCCCATCGACCCCATGTGCTTGCCGATGGGTGAAAAACTACATATCGGACAGCATATGGGATAGGGACCAGACTAAGAGAGACACAACCTGCTGCTCTGCAGGTGAGACTGAGGATAGCAGTCCAAAATTTAAATCAGGCGCACGAAGGCAGAAGTTCTTGGTCCGGACAAAACACTAAAGGCTCCCTGTCGAGGGCTGTGGCTGAACGCCTCTAAGCCACAAACCCTCGGACCTGAGAGCCGGGCCGATAGCGACCTCGAAAAATAAAGGCGTGATACTGAGCAAGCTACATGCTCAGGTCTGATAGAAGTTCGAAGGCTCTCAGCTGGGGGATATGAGAGATTCCCGGATGAGAGGCCAGGCCGTTCCTCGTTCACCGCTGCACGAAGGTAAGGTGCTGATCCGGCAGCACAAGTAGCCTACCTCGTGAGCGAGTACAAAAAGTCAAAAAGTGCCCCAGTCGAAGAAAGTGGCTGCGAAAACTGTATCTAACTCATAGAGAGTGTAGACAAAAGTGGAAGAACGTCTCAATGCCGCAAAATGGAACGCACGGCGAGCGAACCTATTGCGTGGTCCGAAGTCAAAAGCGTGGGTGTCGCTTGCAGTCTGACCGTCCCTGGTGTGTGCTTGAGCGATCAGTGGCAAACGAGTTGCCCAACACATGGAAGTGAGGATCTAAAGCAGCCATGAGCAGGACGTGGCAACTCCTCGGGTGAGCCCAGTCACAGAGCAATATGTGCCGGCTCTGCAATTATGGAAGCCTCCTTGGATAGCGAGGGAATGCTCATGGTCTGCCCCTGCCTTCCCTTGAGGGCCGACCACGATGTTGTTCGTCGTTCTATCTTGACCAGCTGAGATGTTAGCGACATCACAACAGTCCAACGTGCCTCGAAACCAGAGGATGGCTAACCTCATTAAAAAATGCCCGCTGGAAGTCGGAAGTGTCGTCCTACGGGTGGCAAACTAAAAATTGACACTACGCAATTACGTCCGAGTGAAATGTCTCGTCCGAATGTCTCTCGTGCTAGGAACAGCTCTGACTACCTAGTTTCCGAATGCCGCTCTTGTTCGGAACAGCTCTGACTGGGTAGTTTTCCGAATGTCTGTTGAGCCTGGAAAAGCTCTGATGGGCGCAACGACAAGCACATGTCCGAAAACTCGCTGAGTGGATGCCGTCTGCAAACCTGTCTGGTTTGTGCGGGAATGACCCGGGGAAACGAAATGACCAATATATTGAAGTGAGGATTTAAAGCAGCCATGAGCAGGACGTGACGATCTCCCTCGGTGAGCCCAGATCCAGGGCGTTATGTGTCGGCCCTGCAACTATGGAAGCAACCTTGTCCCTGCCTTCCTTTGAGGGATGACCGTTGTCTTCGACCGTTCCACCTTGGCCACCTTGGTTGCAGATGGCGCCACAAAAGTGAGAGTCTCCCAAGAATGCTACCTGGTCAAAAATGCACGCTAAAGTCGATGTGTTGGCCTACGGGTTTCGGCCCAAGGGCGCATAATAGACACACCGCAATCACATCTGAAAAAACACTCCGGATGAACGAAAAGAAGAAGAAGAACTCATGCGTAGTCCATAATAACTACTTCTAGTAGCACTTGCGTTTGGATTAGCTTTCCCTATTACCAGTCTTCCCTCGCCATCAGGCGAACCCACTCCAACTTCTGAGGTACTTATAATATTGTAATTTACATCCCCAAGCCATCATTTTAGTCCATCTATCCGGTCTAGTGGTTGAACTCCTTACTTAAGCATCAACACACCGAATGTTTAAGAACTCACGCTCTCATCCATTTGGCAATGCTGATCTCCTTTTTTTTAATGGCATATATTAAATGTATGTTATGTAACTTTCAGTGGGCTATTTGTTTAATGTCATATATTAAATGTATGTTATGTAACTTTCAGTGGGCTATTTGCTTAATGTCATATATTAAATGTATGTTATGTAACTTTCAGTGGGCTATTTGTTTAATGTCATATATTAAATGTATGTTATGTAACTTTCAGTGGGCTATTTGTTTAATGTCATATGTTGTTTGTGTTGTGTTGTTTGTCCATCAAGAATGATGATGACCATTTATTTCATCCAGTGGGGTTGAAGGTGTGGAGTCGTGGGTTCTAAGATGGCTGATAAGGCCTATTTTGGCTCGAAATGTTCTTTGACAATGTGGGCAAAGAATGCTTGACGTCTCTGGAGGAGGGTTTCCTGCAGTGGTTTTTCTGTCCTGCCTTTTCTTCACAGCTCTTGCAGTCCTGGTTGCCTCACATATGACTGCACCTTTGCGCAATGATGCACGCCACGAATTTCGGTCTCTGGCTGCAGCCTCCCAGGTGTCATGAGGAATTCCAAAAGCATTCAGTGAAATTTTCAGTGTCTTTAAAACGTTTCCTCTGGCCACCTTGGGAGCGTTTACCACAACGCAGTTCGCTGTAAAAAATTCGTTTAGGGAGCCTGTGATCTGGCATGCGAGTCAAGTGACCAGCCCAGCGAATCTGATTCTTCATCAGTAGAGTGTGGATACTGGGCATGGATGCTCTTTCTAGGACTTCAGTGTCTGGAATCTTGTCTTGCCATTTAATCTTCAGTAGCTTCCTTAGGCAGACTGTGTGGAAGTGGTTTAATTTCCTAGCGTGTCGCTGATAAACAGTCCAGGTTTCACAAGCATATAGCAGTGTGGATAATACAACTGCTTTGTAGACTTTTAGCTTTGTTTGCAGGCTTATTCCAGTTCTGTCCCATACATTCTTGTACAGTCTACCAAAGGCTGCACTGGCCTTGGAGATTCTTGCATTCACTTCGTCATCGATTGTGGCAGCTTGTGACACGGTGCTGCCAAGATAGGTGAATTTGTCCACAACACTTAGTCTATGATCATTCACTTTGATATTCGGCACAGTGTGATTATTCCCTGGAGCTGGCTGGTACATAACTACAGTCTTCTCCAAGTTGATATTGAGCCCAAAGTTGGCACAGGCATGTGAGAAAGCTGAAACATTATGTTGCATGTCCGCCTCTGAGTTGGCGTATAGAGCGCAATCATCAGCAAACAGGAGCTCTCTGACGGTGCCGCTGTTAATTTTGGTTTTAGCTTTCAGCCTTCTGAGATTGAATAACTTTCCATCCATACGGTAGTTGATGTCTATTCCAATGTCGTCGTTCTCGAAGGCTTTCACCAACATGGCTGAAAACATAAGGCTGAACAGTGTTGGTGCCAGGACACATCCTTGCTTCACTCCATTGGTGACAGGAAAGGGTTCAGACAGTTCACCATTTTCCTGTACTCTTGCCTGTATGCCGTCATGAAATAGCCGCACTATTTGGACAAACTTTCGTGGACAGCCATATTTTGCCATAATCTTCCACAGTCCTTCTCTGCTGACTGTATCAAAAGCCTTGGTAAGGTCAATGAAAGTGGAGAACATTTCGCAGTTCTGTTCCTGACCTTTCTCTTGCAGCTGCCTTGCAGCGAAAATCATGTCAACAGTTCCACGTTCTTTTCTGAAGCCACATTGACTCTCAGGAAGAAGACCTTGATCGAGATGGGCTGTGAGGCGATTGAGAAGAATTCTGGCGAGTATCTTCCCTGCAATTGAAAGCAAGGAGATGCCTCGGTGGTTGTCACAGGATTGGCGGTTTCCTTTACGTTTGTAAAGGTGGACTATTGACGCGTCCTTAAAATCTTGTGGCATGGTCTCGTTCATCCATATGTTTGTGAAGACTTGGTGAAGCTGCTCTGTTAGGACCGGCCCACCTGCCTTGTATATCTCTGCTGGGATGGAGTCAGGACCAGGTGCCTTGCCGCTGGAGAGTTGCTGGATGGCTTTGTTTATTTCCACTATGGTTGGCAGGTCATCAAGTGTCTCATTGGTGGGAACTTGAGGAAGGCAGTTGATGGTTTCATCATCGAAGAAGGAAGTTGCATTTAAGATTTTGCTGAAATGCTCTGCCCAGCGTTGGAGGATTTCTTTCTTATCGGTGACCAATGTTCCCCCGTCTGCACTGAGGAGGGGAACTATGCCTGGTGATGAAGGACCATAGACCGCTGGCAGCCGTAGTCGCAGACCTGCACATGTAAATGTAAATGTATATTAAAAATGTATGTATGTTAATGTCATATATTAAATGTATGTTATGTAACTTTCAGTGGGCTATTCGCTTAATGTCATATATTAAATGTATGTTATGTAACTTTCAGTGGGCTATTTGTTTAATGTCATATATTAAATGTATGTTATGTAACTTTCAGTGGGCTATTTGTTTAATGTCATATATTAAATGTATGTTATGTAACTTTCAGTGGGCTATTTGTTTAATGTCATATATTAAATGTATGTTATGTAACTTTCAGTGGGCTATTTGTTTAATGTCATATATTAAATGTATGTTATGTAACTTTCAGTGGGCTATTTGTTTAATGTCATATATTAAATGTATGTTATGTAACTTTCAGTGGGCTATTTGCTTAATGTCATATATTAAATGTATGTTATGTAACTTTCAGTGGGCTATTTGCTTAATGTCATATATTAAATGTATGTTATGTAACTTTCAGTGGGCTATTTGCTTAATGTCATATATTAAATGTATGTTATGTAACTTTCAGTGGGCTATTTGCTTAATGTCATATATTAAATGTATGTTATGTAACTTTCAGTGGGCTATTTGCTTAATGTCATATATTAAATGTATGTTATGTAACTTTCAGTGGGCTATTTGCTTAATGTCATATATTAAATGTATGTTATGTAACTTTCAGTGGGCTATTTGCTTAATGTCATATATTAAATGTATGTTATGTAACTTTCAGTGGGCTATTTGTTTAATGTCATATATTAAATGTATGTTATGTAACTTTCAGTGGGCTATTCGCTTAATGTCATATATTATATGTATGTTATGTAACTTTCAGTGGGCTATTCGCTTAATGTCATATATTAAATGTATGTTATGTAACTTTCAGTGGGCTATTCGCTTAATGTCATATATTAAATGTATGTTATGTAACTTTCAGTGGGCTATTTGCTTAATGTCATATATTAAATGTATGTTATGTAACTTTCAGTGGGCTATTTGCTTAATGTCATATATTAAATGTATGTTATGTAACTTTCAGTGGGCTATTTGTTTAATGTCATATATTAAATGTATGTTATGTAACTTTCAGTGGGCTATTTGTTTAATGTCATATATTAAATGTATGTTATGTAACTTTCAGTGGGCTATTTGTTTAATGTCATATATTAAATGTATGTTATGTAACTTTCAGTGGGCTATTTGTTTAATGACATATATTAAATGTATGTTATGTAACTTTCAGTGGGCTATTTGCTTAATGTCATATATTAAATGTATGTTATGTAACTTTCAGTGGGCTATTTGCTTAATGTCATATATTAAATGTATGTTATGTAACTTTCAGTGGGCTATTTGTTTAATGTCATATATTAAATGTATGTTATGTAACTTTCAGTGGGCTATTTGTTTAATGTCATATATTAAATGTATGTTATGTAACTTTCAGTGGGCTATTTGTTTAATGTCATATATTAAATGTATGTTATGTAACTTTCAGTGGGCTATTTGCTTAATGTCATATATTAAATGTATGTTATGTAACTTTCAGTGGGCTATTCGCTTAATGTCATATATTAAATGTATGTTATGTAACTTTCAGTGGGCTATTCGCTTAATGTCATATATTAAATGTATGTTATGTAACTTTCAGTGGGCTATTCGCTTAATGTCATATATTAAATGTATGTTATGTAACTTTCAGTGGGCTATTCGCTTAATGTCATATATTAAATGTATGTTATGTAACTTTCAGTGGGCTATTCGCTTAATGTCATATATTAAATGTATGTTATGTAACTTTCAGTGGGCTATTCGCTTAATGTCATATATTAAATGTATGTTATGTAACTTTCAGTGGGCTATTCGCTTAATGTCATATATTAAATGTATGTTATGTAACTTTCAGTGGGCTATTCGCTTAATGTCATATATTAAATGTATGTTATGTAACTTTCAGTGGGCTATTTGCTTAATGTCATATATTAAATGTATGTTATGTAACTTTCAGTGGGCTATTTGCTTAATGTCATATATTAAATGTATGTTATGTAACTTTCAGTGGGCTATTTGCTTAATGTCATATATTAAATGTATGTTATGTAACTTTCAGTGGGCTATTTGTTTAATGTCATATATTAAATGTATGTTATGTAACTTTCAGTGGGCTATTTGTTTAATGTCATATATTAAATGTATGTTATGTAACTTTCAGTGGGCTATTTGCTTAATGTCATATATTAAATGTATGTTATGTAACTTTCAGTGGGCTATTTGTTTAATGTCATATATTAAATGTATGTTATGTAACTTTCAGTGGGCTATTTGTTTAATGTCATATATTAAATGTATGTTATGTAACTTTCAGTGGTCTATTTGCTTAATGTCATATATTAAATGTATGTTATGTAACTTTCAGTGGGCTATTTGCTTAATGTCATATATTAAATGTATGTTATGTAACTTTCAGTGGGCTATTTGCTTAATGTCATATATTAAATGTATGTTATGTAACTTTCAGTGGGCTATTTGCTTAATGTCATATATTAAATGTATGTTATGTAACTTTCAGTGGGCTATTTGCTTAATGTCATATATTAAATGTATGTTATGTAACTTTCAGTGGGCTATTTGTTTAATGTCATATTAAATGTATGTTATGTAACTTTCAGTGGGCTATTTGTTTAATGTCATATGTTAAATGTATGCTATGTAACTTTCAGTGGGCTATTTGTTTAATGTCATATGTTAAATGTATGTTATGTAACTTTCAGTGGGCTATTTGTTTAATGTCATATATTAAATGTATGTTATGTAACTTTCAGTGGGCTATTTGTTTAATGTCATATATTAAATGTATGTTATGTCACTTTCAGTGGGCTATTTGTTTAATGTCATATATTAAATGTATGTTATGTAACTTTCAGTGGGCTATTTGTTTAATGTCATATATTAAATGTATGTTATGTAACTTTCAGTGGGCTATTTGTTTAATGTCATATATTAAATGTATGTTATGTAACTTTCAGTGGGCTATTTATTTAATGTCATATATTAAATGTATGTTATGTAACTTTCAGTGGGCTATTTGCTTAATGTCATATATTAAATGTATGTTATGTAACTTTCAGTGGGCTATTTGCTTAATGTCATATATTAAATGTATGTTATGTAACTTTCAGTGGGCTATTTGCTTAATGTCATATATTAAATGTATGTTATGTAACTTTCAGTGGGCTATTTGCTTAATGTCATATATTAAATGTATGTTATGTAACTTTCAGTGGGCTATTCGCTTAATGTCATATATTAAATGTATGTTATGTAACTTTCAGTGGGCTATTCGCTTAATGTCATATATTATATGTATGTTATGTAACTTTCAGTGGGCTATTCGCTTAATGTCATATATTAAATGTATGTTATGTAACTTTCAGTGGGCTATTCGCTTAATGTCATATATTAAATGTATGTTATGTAACTTTCAGTGGGCTATTCGCTTAATGTCATATATTAAATGTATGTTATGTAACTTTCAGTGGGCTATTCGCTTAATGTCATATATTAAATGTATGTTATGTAACTTTCAGTGGGCTATTCGCTTAATGTCATATATTAAATGTATGTTATGTAACTTTCAGTGGGCTATTTGCTTAATGTCATATATTAAATGTATGTTATGTAACTTTCAGTGGGCTATTTGCTTAATGTCATATATTAAATGTATGTTATGTAACTTTCAGTGGGCTATTTGTTTAATGTCATATATTAAATGTATGTTATGTAACTTTCAGTGGGCTATTTGTTTAATGTCATATATTAAATGTATGTTATGTAACTTTCAGTGGGCTATTTGCTTAATGTCATATATTAAATGTATGTTATGTAACTTTCAGTGGGCTATTTGCTTAATGTCATATATTAAATGTATGTTATGTAACTTTCAGTGGGCTATTTGCTTAATGTCATATATTAAATGTATGTTATGTAACTTTCAGTGGGCTATTTGTTTAATGTCATATATTAAATGTATGTTATGTAACTTTCAGTGGGCTATTTGCTTAATGGCATATATTAAATGTATGTTGTGTAACTTTCAGTGGGCTATTTGCTTAATGTCATATATTAAATGTATGTTGTGTAACTTTCAGTGGGCTATTTGCTTAATGTCATATATTAAATGTATGTTATGTAACTTTCAGTGGGCTATTTGTTTAATGTCATATATTAAATGTATGTTATGTAACTTTCAGTGGGCTATTTGTTTAATGTCATATATTAAATGTATGTTATGTAACTTTCAGTGGGCTATTTGCTTAATGTCATATATTAAATGTATGTTATGTAACTTTCAGTGGGCTATTTGCTTAATGTCATATATTAAATGTATGTTATGTAACTTTCAGTGGGCTATTTGCTTAATGTCATATATTAAATGTATGTTATGTAACTTTCAGTGGGCTATTTGCTTAATGTCATATATTAAATGTATGTTATGTAACTTTCAGTGGGCTATTTGCTTAATGTCATATATTAAATGTATGTTATGTAACTTTCAGTGGGCTATTTGCTTAATGTCATATATTAAATGTATGTTATGTAACTTTCAGTGGGCTATTTGCTTAATGTCATATATTAAATGTATGTTGCGTTACTTTCAGTGGGTTATTTGTTTAGTTTTATATATTAAATTTTTATTACCTTAATTTCAGTGTATTATTTGTTTAATAACACATATTAAATGTATATTATGTTACTGTTAATGTGTTATTTTTTTAAATTGCATATATTAAATTTTTATTATGTAACTTTAACTGTATTATTTGTTACATTTCCGCAGCACTATGGTGGGGACAAGAGCGAACTAGAGGCCAAGGTCTGGTACTTGACATGTGTCAAACAGTTTTCTCTCTACGGCTGTACCTTGTTCCATATCAGCCACAAAGGCATGTGGTCTCACACCAGCGAATCACTCCTGGCCATCAACATGGATGGCGTCAAATTTGTCCGAGCCAAGGATAAATCTGTCATTCACGAATTCAAATACAGTGAGATTGAGTCCATTCTCATCGATCCTAATGACAGTTACATAACTTTGGAGTTGTTTAGTACCGCACAGCCAAACCTCGCACAGAAGACATTTATGTTTGAAACCTCCCACAAGGAGGACATTGGTCATCTTATTGCATCCTACTCACCCGTCCATGCTTCCTGGATGAAATCTGAGAAGGAGAGTTTGAAACGGGTATGTCCTTTATTTTTCTTAATTTTCTGAAAGTTTTAAGCGATGCAGTTTTCTTCTCTTGGTTATCAGTAGATGGACTGATGGCAATTGCTTAGGTTATGTTCTGGTTTTATTTTTATTTACAAGTACCATAGCAAGAACTTGCTGTGGGTAGGTGAGGTGTTCCGGCCATCATATTTTTTAGACCTGAGTGCAAGGAGAAATAAGTGGTTAGTGCCATGTGGCAATAGAGGGGCTACAGTAGTAGTCCTATATATTAATAGAAGGCTTACAGTATAAGAGCAATACAGGAGAAGCGAGAGCGATTGAAGTAACAACAGTTAACTGACATGCACTATTAAATCGAGCGAAGTCAGACCTTGAGGAGACAGTAATGATGAATCAAAGGAAACGACTCAAAAAGATTGTGTATCACGTGATCATAACAACGAAGATCATGGGCCTGGTGGTTTGTCTGAACCAGTCAGATCAGGGAGTTGACAGAGGAAAGATGTGTCAGTAATTTCAGCTGTGAAGAATTATTCAAGTTTTGCAGTGGTGGATACATTGCTAAAATGGCCTATAGTCATCCAGAATCATTTAAGAGGATATATATTGATTCAACGTTAAGTATCTGCGATGGGCGTTTACATCAAGACTGTTAAAACGCACTGCACGAAGGTTGTCGCAGTTGGCAAAAGAAGGGCAGCCCAATTTCACCGCTCGCCAGCCACCAAGAATGAACTGTAAGTGAATAGTGTGTAGATACTCAGCACATATGAATGCCACAGAATGATAGCCTGCTGTACCAATTGGTTATTCTGAAACATATTTAACTGTTTACAGCAGCGAAATATATATATATATATTATTATTTCATAATGTGTCACTTGCCCTCCCAAAAGTACGGGAACTTGTGACTTTGTCTGCTGTGGCTTTTGTGTATAATAAAAATAAGAATTCCAAGGACACCAGTAGTTGCTTGAGTTCTTCGCTGCTGCAGTGATGCTTCTGTAAATCTGCTATACTATCTTAGATGACGAGCGACAGCAGAAGTATGGCAGTTAGTCTTTCCCTCCTGTAACAAACATTTAGAGCCCTCATCTGACCGTGCTGATGCCATTGTCATGTCTTAACTGCCACACCAGCATGTCTGCTTTCTGGTATTTTTGCCTGGCAAGAAGCCTTGATGCCTGTGTTACCAGGACCCATCAGTTAGTTAAAAGTTAGTTGCATCTCCTTGACAGGACGTCACAGTCAACTCCAGCATATTTTGGCCATTTGTGATTCCTGGACAAGTTTACGTTAAGTAGTTTGCCGTTGCTTTCTGAACGACCGGCACTCATACTATTGTATGGAAACCAGCACAAGGCAGTCTGCTTTCAAATCACCAGCAGCTGTGTTTAGAAGACAGTATGCAGGATTAGGAATTGCATCCATAACCCCTATGCCACAGATCTACAGAATCCACCCAATCATGAACAGATCTACACAATCCAACAAGTCATGAACAACTCTACAAAATCCAGCCAATCAGGAACAAATCTACAGAATCCAACCAATCATGAACAAATCTACAAAATTCAACCAATCATGAACAAATCTACAAAATGCAACCAATCATGAACAAATCTACAAAATGTAACCGATCATGTACAAATCTACAAAATCCAACCAATCATGAACAAATCTACGCAATGCAACCAATCATTACCAAATCTACAAAATCCAGCCAATCATGAACAAGTCTTCAAAAGGCTGGCCTTGACTTGTTTGAGGGTCTATTCTCCAAAGGAAGATGAAAGAAGAAACAAATGTAAGTATTGTGAATGACCATGTGTGTTTATCAGAGTCTTCTTTAGCTGCCTGGTCTGGAGCAGACGTCGGCAACCATGACTCTCTAACTCTCTCGGTCATCCCATATGTTTATATTATTGACCTGGGCTCCTTAGTGAGCTCAGCCTAACCTGGACACCAGAACATTTACTGGAGTGTGAAAGCAGCCGGCATGATATTGAACACATCGTACATTTAGTGCCAACTGGCCTCAAGCTGGACTAAAATGTTGACTTCTCATCCTTGGCTTGGGGACGTAAATTACAAGAACCTCAGAAGTCTGAGTGGGTTTGTCTGATGGGGTTGGACACTGAAAATATGGAAAGCTAGCCCACATGCAAATATCAGTGCAGCTTTGACTACGTGTGAGTTCAAAGCGAGCAAGCGAGGAAAAATAATAATATATTTTGAACTGGGCTGATTTATAAATAGATACAGGAAGACAATGAAAGAATATTATTTGATGGTCTTGTATCGTGATATTCAAATATCAGCAAACTCATTCATATGTTCTGTTGGAAATTGTGAAATGTCAGGAAGCAAGATGGCCCACGTCACCTGGCGAGGCACTTATTGATGATAAGAGGATGACTTTTCAGTAATTTTTAAACATAAAATTACTGATCCACTAGAAATGAAAGAGTCCTAGTAGATCAGTGACTGGCACACAGCACACTCACCTGGCGACACAGTGGTCATGTGACCAACTTGAGGCAGGGATTTTTTTATTTAGTTGAACTGGGCTATCAGGTTGAGCTAGATTAAAATAGGTGCCAGCAAATACCTGGAAAGTGACGGTGGCCATTCATGCTACTGACATATCATCTGTACGAATATGGGGCAAGAACCATATGGCCATTATGCATACGGCATGTACGAAGGTGCTTTTCTTTATGTACTTCCCACATACCTGATATACTCCTCCAGCTGTTGATGAAGGGTCCTCTTTTTAAAAAAAAGGTCCTCTACTCGTGTTCAAATAGATATGTCCTCTACTCGTATTTGACTAGAAATTTTCTCTACTCTTGTTTGACTAAAAATGTTCTCTACACTTGTTTGACTAAAAATGTCCTTTACTCTTGTTTGACTAGAAATGTCCTCTACATCTTGTTTGACTAAAAATGTCCTCTACTGTTGTTTGACGAGAAATATCCTCTACTCTTGTTTGACTATAAATATCCTCTACTCTGGTTTGGCTAGATATGTCCTCTACTCTTGTATGGCTAGAAATGTACTCTATTGTTGTTCAACTTGAAATGTCCTCTCCTCTTGCCTGACTAGAAATGTCCTCTACTCTTACATTACTAGAAATGTCCTCTACTCTTATTTGGCTAGAAATGTCCTCAATTCTTGTGTGGTTAGAAATGTATAGTGTTGTTTATTTGTTTCTGTTTTGGAAACAGCTGAAGATGACAGATGAAGAAAAACTGAAGCTGTATGAAAAGCTGATCAGATGTAGGAAGGCGCTGGTAGAGAGCAGGTTTCTGCAGCGACCTGCCCAGGAGTCCGGCTCTAACTTTATCAGGAACACTCTCAGGAGGTATGTTTCTCATTGCTTGAGGGAATTTCATGTACAGTTTGTGTCATCATTTGGAAACATATTTTTTATAATATTAGTATTCTAGGAGGCAGTGTGGTGAGTGCCTGCCTCTGGTGCAGAAGTCATAAAGCTGGTTCCTGGCATTAGGGCTGCTAATTTTTAAAAGAACTATTGGTTTCTAATAATTGAAGCCATGACATGAATTCTAGTGAATCAGTCAAATATTTATCCTTGATAATCGTCATGAAGCAGATCATTTATAGAATATCACTCTCGTCACAGCCCACTAGATGCCATGACCCAATTCACGGGTGTAGCGTATAGTCATGCAGTGTAGTGTGGAAAATAACTGAGTTGTGAACGCTGATCACGTTCACACCTTGCGGTGTGAAATGCGCTGTGAGCTACTGGTCAGGAGATGAGAGTCATCACAAAAGATCATTAAGAAAGTGATTGTGGTTCGAGTTGGACTGGTCTGTTTGGATCATGGCTGTGGCAGTTGTCACCCTGCAGCCACTCTGTAGTTTGATTGTAGTTATATTGTTTTAGTGCAAGAGGTGGCTCGAGACACAGACATTCAATAGGGCATGTTTCCTTAGCGACTCAATGAGCATGCTCAAGGGGGGGAGAGGCGGGGTGGATCCGAAGAGAGTGGTTGCTATCTCTGGAGCGGTCTCGGCTGACAAAGATTAATTTCATCTTCGTGCCAGGGCATGCGGGAGTACAAGGAAATGAGCGGGCTGACAAGCTCGCAGGTGAGGCTACTGTGGAGGGCGGGCTCGCCATGGACCAGGCAGACATTCTGAATGCTCTACAAGAAGTAAGACTTTTGTGAGAACCAAGTGATGACTGTGAATCTACAAACATGGTCAGACTGCGAGAACAGCAAATTAAAAGAGGTGTGGCCAAACAAGAACACTATGCAGGAAGCCAAAGAAGATTGATAAACCAACACAGAACTGGCGTCGTTAGCCGCTACACTCTGCGGGATTTCTGAGGAGGTGATCCAAGCACTTATGGACTGAATGGTTCGATGTGCAATGAGGATGATCTGTCGACTAACTAACTAACTAGTGCAAGAGTGAGAATTCTTGAGTATTTTAAGCAGTATACTTCATAATGATGTGAACCTGCTTAAATGTGTAAAGGTAAAATTATACAAATGAACTACACCAGTCTTATGTTATAATTGAAGTTTGTAGGTGTGTCATGATGCTAACTGATAATATAATATTGTAGCTTAGTCCACGTATAACAATACCCGATCTGTTCAACGACCAATTATGAATTAAGCTGGACAATGTGAGTAGGCATGTCTTAATGTAACTGTCTGGGTCCTGATTGATAACATTATAATAGAATAAGCCACCAAGTTGAACATGCTGTGATACAGCAATGACCCAGCCCAACAAACCGGGTCATGTCAACTATATAACACTACTAACAACATAGCCCACCTATGTTGGGTTATGCCACCAGAAAGTATCTTGATGTTCCTTGCCTCATGCATCCCTCTGCCCAAGGTGTCTGTAATGTCCTTGCATTGATACTTTTTTCAGGTTATGTTCAATTTATTGGGGTGCTTAATGTGTTATAGTTTCCTCTTGCTTTCAAACTATCATTGACAACTCTTGAAAAATTTGTTCTGCCAAATATTTACTAGAAAAGTGTATTTGAATCAATTTGTCTCATAAATCCTGGTGTGTTTTGTGACATCTGACAGGCTGACCAAAACCAAGATGGACAGAATGCGCACGTTGTCTGCCAGCGACGCCAGCACCAACTTCAGTGTGGACTACTGGTCGTACAGCAAAACTCCCATTAAACAGAGCCTTACAGTAATCTACGACCCCAGTATTGAAGAGGCTGCAGTGAAAATGTTCATTCAAATCCTCGTGTATACTGGCGTTCAAGAGGCTGGTATGTTCATTTATTATATTGAACTGTTCTCCACCTCACATCTCATTTCAACATTTTCTGCTTACTTGTGTGTGCTTGTGTTGTAGTTTGTTTTTCATGCATTGTTCTTTATCTTCCTTTGTTTAACAAGATTTCAGTATTTGCAGTCTCTTCATAGTTTATTTCTTATGACCACCAATGCCAGCACAAGACAATTACCATGTTATGGATAGATCAGAACAAATCGTTATTCTCCACCTCAAAACAGGACATAATTGATTAATAACCACATGCATACAAAATTCAAGATTGGCAAATCAGCCATATGCGCGTGTGGATTGGTACCACAGACATTAGATCCCATACTCCAAGACTGCCCTATCTATGACATATCTAGGCAAATCTTCTGACCTAGAGAAACAACAGTGGAAGATAAACTCTGCGGACCACTGAATGAACTAAAAATGACAGTGAAGTTCATACAAGAGACAACATTGCAGATATAGATAATCAATCTCTAGTGAACAAAAGAAGTATAAGAAGAATTTCTGCCAGATTTGTTTATAAAGTTCTATAGATGAAACTGTCATAAATCTTACATTGTTTAAATCCCTTCAGTAGCCATACTAACCCTTATGATTGATTTAAATGGAATGAGCTGTCTAGTATTACTAGATTTTAGTGATTTTAAGAGAACTAGTTACCTAATGTTTCTAGACTTGTGATTTTAAGAGAACTAGTTACCTTATGTTTCTAGATTATAGTTATTTTAAGAGAACTAGTTACATTGTGTTTCTAGATTTTAGTGATTTTAAGAGAACTAGTTACACTGAGTTTCTAGATTTTAGTGATTTTAAGAGAACTAGTTACCTTATGTTTCTAAATTTTAGTGATGTTTAGAGAATTAATTACCTTATGTTTCTAGACTTGTTATTTTAAGAGGACTAGTTACCTTAAGTTTCTAGGTTTTAGAGATTTTAAGAGAATTTTATCCTCTTGCCTTATGTTTTTAGATTTTAGTGATTTTAATAGAAAGAGTTACCTAATTTTCTAGATCCTTTTGAGTTTGATGAGCAACCTTAAGTTTTTAGATATTAACGATTTTTATAGAATAAGTTGTCTGTTATTTCTATATATTCTTGATTTTAATAGAATGAGTTGTCTATTATTTCTAGATCTTGTATGTTTTAATAGAACAAGTTATCTAATGTTTCTAGACATAGATTTTTCTAGAAGAAGAATTTGTGACTTCTATATTTGGTTGTTGGTCACTGATAAGAAATGTGACTGTCCTTTGACTTCCAGAAGATGCCGGGGAAGAGGAGAGATTTAACATGGTGCAGAACCTGATGCAGAGATGTTTGGAGAGTGACTTTGTCTGCAATGAGTTCTATCTGCAGCTGGTCAAGCAGACAACTGACCACCCAGGTGTGTGTCTGTGATTGTTTGTCTTGTTGCTTGCTACTTTTATCTTACAGAGGGAGTCTCCGTGGTGAAGTTATTATTCCACTTGCCTTGCATTCCAAAGGTTGTAGGTTCGATTCCGGGCTATGTTCGGTTAACATGTGCAATTTTTTCTGAGACTCCTGGGGGTCGTCGCTGGAGCTGTGGAGTTTGTGCAACACTTTCAGCAGGCCGCCCCAAAAAATGAGACAAATATATGAGATAAAACTGGTGCCATGAATTTGATCCTCTCTCCTTTTAAACCATTTGTTAAATCTTGCTGAAATGTTGGATGGGAATCCTCAGAAAGAGAGTGTTTTGACTCTTTATATCTGAAGCCTAGCTGTTAGGATCTTCTGAGAACTGAAACGGGCTTGCATCTTTCAAAGTTAACTAACAAACTTTATTTTCAAATGGTGTAGAATTTGTCACGCAGGTCTGAGGTTGGTGTAGATACTTTTTCTCAACACTGTACCAAAGTACCGTCTCCAAGGAAACTGTTTTGGTGAATTCCCATTCTCCTCTCCTCCTGTCCAAGCTCAGAAACTTAACAAGGTGTGTTAGATTGGTATTTGCAATAAATGAATCACCAAAAAACAAGAAGTAGATTGTGAGCTTTACTAGAACACGATTACAAGTAACACACCTTCATCAGCACAGAACAAACAAACATAAACCAACACACTACACAAAAAACTACATTGGTATTAACACTTCACATCTGCTAAGAGGCATATACATATGTAGCCAGGATATGATCCAGCACAGCACATATAGAATGGCTGGGATTAGACTTAGGTTGGTCATGTTTCCTTCACCAGACTCCAGCCTGGTGCCCAGATGGGTGACTGAAATGTTCTGTTTTAGAATTCCATGCATGCATGTCAGCAGCTTACTGTCATGGTGGTTGTGTGTTTGAAACCTCTCAAGGTTGGGATGTTTTACCTTGACCTGGGCTTATGACAAGTCCCTGAAAATTGTCTGGTTCCCATTTTTAAAGACTGGGTTGTGCTAGAGCAGTAAGGGTCATAACACATAATCCTGCCTCTGCTGGTGATTGCACTTGGGCCACTGCCTTGGCAGGCAAGTGTACCTACCACTGTACCACTGTCTCTTAACACAGATGTCCCTTAACTCAAATATCCCTTAACACATATGGCCCTTGACACAGATGTCCCTTAGCACATATGGCCCTTGACACAGATGTCCCTTAGCACATATGGCCCTTGACACAATGTCCCATGACACAGATATCCCTTCACACATATTCCCTTGACACAGATGTCCCTTAACACAGATGGGAGAGCAAATGTCCCTTAACACAGATGTCCCATGACACATATGTCCCTTAATACAGATGGGAAACCAGATGTCCCTTGACACATATGTCCCTTGGGACAAATGTCCCCTGACACAGGTGGGAGAGCAGATGGCCCTTAAGAAAGAAGAATAAGAAGTGTACATGATATTTGTATTGTTTTCACTTGTTTAACCAGATGCTAACAGCTCAGTGAACTGTCGGAGCTGGCAGTTGATGGCAGTCACCACCAGCACGCTGTGTCCTGCAAACTCCCGCGTGCAGAAGTATGTGCTGTGCCACCTGAAGAAGTGCTCTATTGATAATTCCACAGAAGAGGGCCGGTTCGCCAAGTTTTCTCTCAAGGTAAATAGTTCACTGAAACAGTTCAGTATTAAATTAACTCCTGTGGTGCTAAGCCACATACAGCTGAATCCTGCACTACAGAACAGCTACACCTAAAGGCAGGCTACTAGTTCCTCTTCTTTTCCTCCTCCTAATTTTTCTCTTTCGCCTGCTCCTTATTTTTCTTCTTCTCATTTTCCTTCTTCTTCTCCTCCTACTTCTACTACTACTTTTGCTTTTCTTCTTTTTTTATCACCATTTTCCTTCTTCATCTTTCTCTTGTTCTTCCTCTTTTCCTCTTCCTTCTTCATTATTTTAATCTTTTTCTCCTCCGTTTCTTCCTCTTCCTCCTTCAGCTTCTGCATTGTCTGCTCCTTCTAGTTTTTGTTATTATTATTCTTCTGTTTGCCTGTTAGCACATGAATAGAGTTTAGAAATGAACTATGGTACGTGCCTTATACATCGAGCTGTTTCTGGCCTCATACATCATGCTGTTTCTGGCCTCATACATCATGCTGTTTCTGGTCTCATACATCATGCTGTTTCTGGCCTCATACATCATGCTGTTTCTGGCCTCATACATCATGCTGTTTCTGGCCTCATACATCATGCTGTTTCTGATCTCATACATCATGCTGTTTCTGGCCTCATACATCATGCTGTTTCTGGCCTCATACATCATGCTGTTTCTGACCTCATACATCATGCTGTTTCTGATCTCACACATCATGCTGTTTCTGACCTCATACATCATGCTGTTTCTGATCTCACACATCATGCTGTTTCTGGCCTCACACATCATGCTGTTTCTGATCTCACACATCATGCTGTTTCTGACCTCATACATCATGCTATTTCTGATCTCACACATCATGCTGTTTCTGATCTCACACATCATGCTTTTTCTGGCCTCACACATCATGCTGTTTCTGATCTCATACATCATGCTGTCTCTGGCCTCATACATCATGCTGTTTCTGGCCTCATACATCATGCTGTTTCTGATCTCATACATCATGCTGTTTCTGGCCTCATACATCATGCTGTTTCTGGCCTCATACATCATGTTGTTTCTGGCCTCATACATCATGCTGTTTCTGACCTCATACATCATGCTGTTTCTGATCTCACACATCATGCTGTTTCTGACCTCATACATCATGCTGTTTCTGATCTCACACATCATGCTGTTTCTGGCCTCACACATCATGCTGTTTCTGATCTCACACATCATGCTGTTTCTGACCTCATACATCATGCTGTTTCTGATCTCACACATCATGCTGTTTCTGATCTCACACATCATGCTTTTTCTGGCCTCACACATCATGCTGTTTCTGATCTCATACATCATGCTGTTTCTGGCCTCATACATCATGCTGTTTCTGGCCTCATACATCATGCTGTTTCTGGCCTCATACATCATGCTGTTTCTGATCTCATACATCATGCTGTTTCTGATCTCATACATAATGCTGTTTCTGGCCTCATACATCATGCTGTTTCTGGCCTCATACATCATGCTGTTTCTGTCCTCATACATCATGCTGTTTCTGGCCTCATACATCTTCTGATTCTGACCTCATACATCATGCTGTTTCTGGCCTCATATATCATGCTGTTTCTCTGGCCTCATACATCATGCTGTTTCTGATCTCACACATCATGCTGTTTCTGACCTCATGCATCATGCTGTTTCTGGCCTCATATATCATGCTGTTTCTGGCCTCATACATCATGCTGTTTCTGGCCTCATACATCATGCTGTTTCTGGCCTCATACATCTTCTGTTTCTGGTCTCATATATCATGCTGTTTCTGGCCTCATATATCATGCTGTTTCTCTGGCCTCATACATCATGCTGTTTTAGGCCTCATACATCATGCTGTTTCTGGCCTCATACATCATGTTGTTTCTGATCTCATACATCATGCTGTTTCTGGCCTCGTACATCATGCTGTTTCTGACCTCATACATCATGCTGTTTCTGGCCTCATACATCATGCTGTTTCTGACCTCATACATCATGCTGTTTCTGGCCTCATTCATCATGCTGTTTCTGGCCTCATACATCATGCTGTTTCTGGCCTCATACATCATGTTGTTTCTGGCCTCATACATCATGCTGTTTCTGGCCTCATACATCATGCTGTTTCTGAACTCATACATCATGCTGTTTCTGGCCTCATACATCATGCTGTTTCTGGCCTCATACATCATGCTGTTTCTGGCCTCATACATCATGTTGTTTCTGATTTCATACATCATGCTGTTTCTGGCCTCATACATCATGCTGTTTCTGGCCTCATACATCATGCTGTTTCTGACCTCACACATCATGCTGTTTCTGGCCTCATACATCATGCTGTTTCTGATCTCATACATCATGCTGTTTCTGGCCTCACACATGCTGTTTCTGGCCTCACACATCATGCTGTTTCTGACCTCACACATCATGCTGTTTCTGACCTCACACATCATGCTGTTTCTGACCTCACACATGCTGTTTCTGATCTCATACATCATGCTGTTTCTGACCTCACACATCTTGCTGTTTCTGGCCTCAATTATGCTGTTTATCCATCTTTTCCCTGCCTTGCCTTTTTTTGTATTTGGTTTATCCATCTTTTCCCTATCCACTATTTTTGTATTTGGTTTATCCATCATTACTACCTATAGTACTTTGCGTTGAAGAACAGCTGGATCTTGAGCTTGAGGAATTAATGCCGCCTGGCTTGGACAGTTACTTTGAACTGTGCAGGGTAGGTCTTTCTTTCTGCCCCCGACAGAAAGGAATCCATCCCTTACCAAGGATTTGAAAAGGGTTTTGGAAGTCTTACTCCTAGCCACTCTGCCACACGTGTCTCATAACTATAGAAACAATGTCAACAAAACAGTTTCATGCTCGTTTATTTCTATGATTCTAGTGCCTTACCAGGACGATAGAAAAGAGAAGACGCAAGTTTGCGCCCTCTGTGAAAGAAGTGCAGTGTATCATCCAGAGGTCAGTTACATCCTCCGAGGGGAGTTTTGTGTGTCAGAATGTTTGTTGTATTGTGTTTCATGGTATTGTATTTATTGTATTTAAAAAATTTTTAGTTGCATATCCTTCACAGGATTTAGCAGTCAACCCCAGCATTTTGGCCGTTCATGATTCCTGGGCAAGTTTTACATTCAGTAGTTTGCCATTGCTTTCTGAATGATCGGCACTTATACCTTTTAAAAAAAATATCCAGCACCACTGTGTTTCGAACCCAGTTATATGGAATTATGAATAGTGTCCGTAATCCCTTCGCCACGGAGACCAGTATTTATTGTATGGTACTGTATTTATTGGCTCCGTGGCAAAGGGGTTATGGGCGCAGTTCGTAATCCCTCATACCCGCGTTTGAAACACAGCTATTTGCGATTTGGCAGCAGGCTACTACACGCTGGTTTTTCTGAAAATGGTATGGGTGCCAGTCGTTCAGAAAGCAATGGTAAACTACTGAACGTAAACTTGCCAAGAAATCACAAACAGCCAAAAAATTATGGGGTTGACTGTGACATCCTGTAAGGAATATGTAACTAACTATTTTTTAACTGTATTTATTACCGGCCCTATGGCAAAGGGCTTATGAGTGCAATTCATAATTCTGCATACCGTGTTAAAAAACACAGCTGTGGGCAATCTGGAAGAAACCGCCTTGCACTGGTATTTCATACAAAGGTATGAGTGCTGGTAATTCAGAAAGCAATGTCAAACTACTGAATGTAAACTTGTCAAAAAATAACAAACAGCCAAAAAATTCTGAGGTTGACTGCCATGTCCTGTAAAGGATATGCCATTAACTAACTGTATTTCTTGTATTGTGTTGTATTGTATTACATTTGTATTTACTGTATTTATTGTATGGTATTGTATTGTATTTATTGTATTGAATTGTATTTATCGTAAGGTATTAAATTGTATTGTATTGTAATCTATTCTATTATATTTATTTTTTGGTATTGTATTGTATTGTATTGTATTGTATTGTTTTTATTGTATGGTTTCATATGATATTGTATTGTATTGTAAAATATTTTGCAGTCAGGTCTTAGTCAGATATGACTGAGCTACCGTATAACAGTAGACGGTACTACCTGGTTTCTGTTAGCGCCGAACGTTGGGCGGCGCTTACCAAACTCGACACCCCACATTGTGCCAACGGCTTCGGGCGGAAGAGCGCAATTGGGAGGGTACAAGCCTTACCCTGGTGCGAGGAAATGCAAGCTAAAGTCAAAATTGTCATGGCAGGGCAGACCAGGCCCTAAGCCTTGGTTGGCGACTGGTCTAGGATCGAAGCTCCGACAGGCGGACAGTTAGAGCATTGCTTTGCTGATCCGGCAGCTTCTGCAGCTTGTCTTGTTCCAGATGTAGGGGTGTTACCTTTCCTCTGGAGTGAACTAGGCAGGCCGAGAGAGGGATCATGCTGCATGGGCAACACATGATCTCTATATTTTAGCCCAGGCTTTGTGCTATGGAGAGGCAATAACTCCATCCCTGGTCTTAACTGGTCTCGGAATCAAAGCGAGAGGCAACTGTTACGGGTTATAAGTCCTTGTCAGTTGGCGTAGACATGGGGCGCCACGCGTTGCCTCTGACGGTGGGAGACACCTATAGGTGTCACTGATCAGCTACCGCCCGCCTCAAGCTGGGCAGCCCCCAGCCAATTGGGTGCTGATCCGCCACAGCCTGCCTGCTTCAATGGGTGCTTGGGGCTAGGACAAAATCTGAATCGCAGGCTGTAAAACCAATGCACCAGGTACAAACAAAAATATAAATAGATCACAGTGTGGCTTTCGACAGAACCGGTCTACCACTGATATGATATTCTCATTGCGACAAATGCAAGAAAAATGTCGTGAACAGAATCAACCACTGTTTATTGCCTTCATCGACCTCACAAAGGCATTTGATTTGGTCAGTTGTGAGGGTCTGTTCAAGGCACTAAAGAAGATTGGCTGCCCACCAACTCTTCTGTCCATTGTGGAATCGTTCCACACAGGCATGAAGGGTATAATCATGTTTGATGGTGCAACTTCTGAAGAATTTGAAATTAAGAGTGGAGTTAAGCAAGGTTGTGTACTAGCTCCCACCCTCTTTGGAATATACTTTTCACTTCTACTGAAATATCCATTTCATGATCAGGATGGTGGTATATACATTCACTCACGCTCAGATGGCGGCCTCTACAATGCTCAGAGATTGAAGGCTAAGACCAAAATTAGGAGGGTACTGATCAGAGAGTTGCTTTTTGCAGATGATGCTGCAGTTACGACCCACTCTGAGGAAGAATTGCAATGTCTACTATCTGCATTCTCCAATGCTTGTTCTGAATTTGGTTTAACAATTAGCAAAAAGAAGACACAGATTATGTCACAAGGTGCACATGGGGTACCATCAATCTTTATTGACGACGCCGAACTAGAGATAGTAGACCATTTTACATATCTAGGATCAGTGGTAAATAGCAAATTATCCCTAGATCAGGAAATCAACATCCGGATTGGTAAGGCAGCAACAACAATGAACAGGTTAAGAAGAAGAGTCTGGGAGAACAGGAAGCTTACTGCCAAAACAAAAGTCCTTGTCTATCAAGCCTGTGTCCTTAGTACTCTTCTCTATGGCAGTGAAACCTGGACAACTTACTCACACCAAGAGAACAATTTAAACAGCTTTCATATGCGGTGTCTGCGAAGAATTCTTGGTATTAAGTGGCAAGACAAAATCACAAATACTGAAGTATTGGAAAGATCAGGTTGTGTGACAGTTTATTCCATGCTCAGTCTTCGTAGACTTAGATGGATAGGACATCTTAGGCGGATGGATGATGGTAGAATACCAAAGGATATCCTTTTTGGTGAATTACAGATGGGTAAGAGATCTCAGGGTCGGCCTCTACTACGATACAAAGATGTGTGTAAGCGGGACATGATTGATACAGGCATTGATAATGCACATTGGGAGCAAGTCGCCGCTGAACGTGTTGCATGGAGGGCAAATATCAGAAATGGAATAAAGTCAAAGGAGAAAATTATTGCAGAAAAGTCACACACCAAGCGTTTGAGACGTAAGATGGTGCATGATGGTGGAAATGACCACGTGTTCACATGCACCCACTGTGAACGGACATTTACAGCGCAAATTGGCCTTATCAGTCACACTCGCTACCGCCATAGTTAAAAGTTATTATGCCTTTTTAAAGCACAAACTATCGTCTGTCAAGACGGCAAGGTGCCAATGTGTGTGTGTGAATGTGTGTATTGTATTTATTGTACGACATCATATTTATTTAATTGTATTTATTGTATGGTATTGTATTTATTGTATTTTATTGTATGGTATCGTATGGTATTGTATTTACACTAATAACACAAGGGTTAAATTTGGGATGTATAGTGTCTGTACAATAAATGAGACAGTCCTTCAAGAAACAAATGAAAACGTAAATAGATTAGACGTAGACAGTCCAGATGTTGGGGGACATTTTGAGGAGAAATAAACTTATTGACAACTGGCAAACTTGATGGGAAAAGTGTTAAGAATGGGCACACAAGAATTGTGACATTCTGCCCTTCTTGTCTCTCCGCTCTCATGCATTATTTCATTCATACATCACTTATGTATGTAGGTTAAGAATTGGGCACGCAGGCCTGTCTGACATTCTGCCCTTCTTGTCTCTCCGCTGTCATGCATTATTTCATTCATACATCACTTATGAAACTAATTTCAAACCTTATCATTTGAAGCTAAGAGGAAGACAAAGAGATAAATTATCTTGATGGCTTGACCAAAGATTGAAAAAAGAACATAATGTGTATAGTGCCATCATGGCCTGGAGAGAATTGCAGGGAGTAACTAGAGGATCTGGCCACACTCAGGACTCGGAGTAAAGGCCAGACAGACACATAATCAGACTGCTACTGGTATCATTACTATTGGGACTCTTTGCTGGCAGTTGAAGATGATGGAGCACAATTGGAAATGACCTGAATGCTACGATGTTGGTTCTTCACTCAGCTCAGCTCAACCCAATACAACTCAATGCTTGAAACAGGATACTTTACAGTTTTTTTTTTTCACATTTTATTAGGCTGATTTTATCCTGGAACCAGGTGGTTATGAAAGAATCATGCATAGAGTGAGATTTGAACTCAGAACTACCAAACCAACAATCACTTGATCTATCCACTTTGCCATTCTACCTTGTTTAATGTGATGTTTTATTGGTTTTACTGACTTATTATGTTTCTGTTTTCTGTCACAGGAAGCCAATAACTGAGAAGATTTACTTCCTCAATCTTGAGCAAAGGGTGATTGAGTTTGATTCTGCTGGAACTTGTGGCGAGGTCAGTTGATTCCAGAAATATGTACAAACTGGCAAATCCTCATTTCCACGGTTTATGTAGTTAGTTAGTTAGTTAGTTATTTGACATATCATACTCACTGCACATCAGACCATTCAGTCCATAAGTGCTCAGATCCCCTCTTCAGTATCTCACTCAGTGTGTAGCGACTAATGACACCAGTTCAGTGTTGGTTCACTATTCCTCTTTGGTCACCATGTATAGTTGACAGGATTTTTGTTATTATTGCTGTTCGCTCACTTTGAATTCAAGTGTAAGTCCATATATGTGCTACTACTTTTAATGCAGTGGACTGATTTTCACATGTGGATTAACTTTCCCTAGTACCAGTGTCCCTTGCCATCAGGTGAACCCACTCCGATTTCTGAGGTATAGTTGACAGATGAAGGTAATTCCGTGGTAGATACTGCCATAAGAGTGTGAACTGTAAGCCCTTCACATGTAATAGACCAAGGCAACATAAGTAAGGTGATCAATTCCATTCCTCCTCACCTTTCTTATTTTCAATATTCTCTAGTACCAATTTTCTGAGACAACAGTCTGCCTCAGAGCTGTACTACTTCTGCTGCTGCTGCCTTTTGTCTCTGAAGAGTATAGGTTCTCAACCTGATGAAGAATTTTCTTTCCACATCAAATTTGGACTATTGAAGAATTGCTTTCTACGTCAAATTTGGACTAATGAAGAATTTCTTTCCACATCAAATCTGGACTATTGGAGAATGACTTTCCACATCAGAGTTAGACTACTGAATTGTCTTTCCACATTTAACTTGAAATAATGAAGAATTTGTAATAATTTTCTTTAGGCCATGGATAAAAAAACTGGACAGTGGCAATGGAAACAATGGTTCCCTGACTGATCAACATAACAGCGGGCACAGAATCACAGCGTGGCACATTAATTGCAGGAAGTCAACATGACGCCGGGCAGTTTTAAATCTTCTATTCTCGCACTGACACTTTTGCAATGTTTCACATAATCTGTGTTAAAATACATATATTTAACAGTAACTAAAACTATAATATATGTAGCAGCACTCTACACATTGGCCATAGACTAGTACGAGTCTGACCCAGTCATGGCTCGCCCCCTGAAAGTGTAAGGAAGGGCTGAAGCATTCAGTGAAGGGGGACCACTTCTGATGATCAGAAACTTCCTGTCATGCTTGCACCACGACAGAGTTTTCAACACCACCCAAAATCAAGATGATGATAATATAACGGGCATCCATTTTCAGAGAAGCCATGGTAGTGCATACTGAACTGCCAGTCATGTGGTTTTGGGTTCGAACTCTCCTTGGCATGGTAATGTTTGTTTTCATGATGATACAACTCCCAGAGTCAACCCAACCTAAAAATATTGGCGCCTGAAAATGTCCTAGAAAGTTAAAGAAAGGAGACTGACTACATCACCCATTGGGTGTCATTTGGTATAATAAATATGGGGCAGGCACCATTTAGCCACATGCTTCATGCCAAAAAGGGGGCCCTTGACTTGTTCACTTGTTGCCATATTCTATATGCTACATGGCATGGAAACTGGGTTTTAACTTTGAACTGTCCAATTTCAGGTGACCAAAACTGTTAAAACCAAGATTGGCATGCGGTCTGACGCTGAATGCTTTGCCATTTATGAAGTGATTGGAGGTTCAGGTGAGTCACACAATCAGCCACTTCATTCTTCTTGTCATCAGTAGTTTGAAAGTTAGATATTTTAAAATGTATTCAACTTTCATGCAAAAATGGAGACTACTTTGTTTGATATCAAAGAAACAGACTGTACCTAAGTGTACAGTTAAAGTAAATGATTTTTTGGGACAAGTGCAGAAATTCGAATATCTAAGCACGTGGATAACATCATATAGAAGATGCATTTTTTGGGACAAGTGCAGAAATTCAAATATCTAAGCACGTGGATAACATCATATAGAAGATGCATGACAGAGATAAAGAACAGAATAGGACAGGCAAAATCTTCTTTCTATCAAATGAAGAACATTGTATAGACTAAGTCCTTTTCATTGGAAGTTAGAAAAAGAATTCTTGCATATTACATAGAACAAGTTTTAACAAAAGACTGTGAATCCTGGACAATTAGTAAACAGGCAAACAAAATACCTAGAAGCCTTAAAAATACAGAAGTATGCTGAAAATTCCATTAGTAAACCAAAAGGAAAAATGTGGACATTTTGAGGGAGGCTATGTCACAAAAACAACTTATCACAAACATCAGAAAGAGGCGGTCATCAGTTTTTGGCCACATTATGAGAAGACAAAAATTGGAACGTGTGACAACTCAAAAGATTTATAGAAAGAGAGATAGAGAAGAAAGAGAGATAGAGAAGACAGTGAGAGAAAATCCTTGACAGTCTTGTGTCAGTATGGAAGGGTGTTTACATGAATTGATCCATGCAGTTGGAGATCGCAATTTGTGGGGAAGTATGATTGCCCATGCCAGCCAGCCAGGCACTTGATGATGATGATGATGATGATGGTTTTATCTTAGCCACAATATGAGACATGGAGGTTTATTAGTGAAAATACTGGAGGACAAGATCTGAGATGAGAAAAGAGAAAGGATGTCCCAGGAAAGCTATATCACACAAGCATGCATGGATGGTGGGACACAGACTTGTCCTGAGCTGAAGAGAGTTGCTGAGAATAGGATATCGTGGAGTGACATGATCAAGCAACTTCAGTGCCAGTCTTTCAACTTAATAATCTAATAATGGATGTGTTCCCCTTTATTGTGTGTGGTGATAGTTACTTATTGGGGGTGGAATAGATAGCCGTGACAGTGTCAATTACTGAGTGGAGGCGGAGTAGAGATTACGATGTAAATCACTGACCTGGGGGACACTGGTAAAAGGGAAAGCAAACCCACATGTAAAATTCAGTCCCTTATTACTTTAAACAGTGTGTAAGGACTACGCTTGATTTTAAGCAAGTGAACAAAAAAAGACAAAAACTGATTGGAGGCAGAATAGATAGAGGTTACAGTGTCTATCACTGACTGGAGGCGGAGTAGATAGCTGTGACAGTGTCAATCACAGACTGGAGGTGGAGTAAATAGAGGTTACAGTGTCAATCACTTCTAACTTGTATGTTTCTGTAGAGTACTGTAAAACTCATGATATTTTACTTCTGCTTGTATGTTTCTGTAGAGTACTGTAAAACTCATGAGGGGGATGCATGGTCTCGAGGTATGGTGTCTGCCTCTAGTGCTGGAGGTCCCGGGTTCAAGCCCCGGTGAGGAGCGGGATTTATTTCACATGGACTTCTAGTAATAAAATTTCCCCTGGTCTCTGGGTATTGAGATCGGACGCCCATGTGTAAAAAATCCCTTGGCAGTTGGAAATCGAAAAAGAGTAGCCTAACAGCGCTGCCCGGGCAAAATTTCAAGTTAAAAATCTACCCAAAGTATTTTCAGGATCCTCGCCAGTGCTATGAAGTTCGTGCACCGAGCTGAGTTTCTCCAGACTCATGTTTGAGTTAGGAGGAGAACGGAGCACTTATGGGTGACACCCGTGTGCCATGATGTTGATCCATCGACTAAACTAAACTAAACTAAACTAAAACTCATGATATTTGACTTCTAACTTGTATGTTTCTGTAGAGTACTGTAAAGCTCGTGATATTTGACTTCTAACTTGTATGTTTCTGTAGAGTACTATAAAACTCATGATATTTCACTTCTAACTTGTGTTTCTGTAGAGTACTGTAAAACTCGTGATATTTGACTTCTAACTTGTATGTTTCTGTAGAGTACTGTAAAACTCATGATATTTCACTTCTATCTTATATGTTTCTGTAGAGTACTGTAAAACTCGTGATATGTGACTTCTAACTTGTATGTTTCTGTAGAGTACTGTAAAACTCGTGATATTTGACTTCTAACTTGTATGTTTCTGTAGAGTACTGTAAAACTCGTGATATTTGACTTCTGCTTGTATTTTTCTGTAGAGTACTGTAAAACTCGTGATATTTTACTTCTGCTTGTAAGTTTTCAGAGTGCTGTATAATATGTGATATTACTATACATGCTCTCATTTGTTTCTGTAGAGCGCTGTATGGCACATGATGAGCGTCTGTCGGATACTGTCAGTAAGTGGGAAAGACTGTCTCGTAGCGGAACAGTCAAGGACCTTAAGCTAGTTTTTAAGGTAAGTGAGATATCATATGTATTATGAGTTTCATTATGAAATCAGTTAAATATGTCACTCCACCTTAAATCTAGCTTTGTGACTGTCCTTAGACTTATTCTAAGAAAATGAGTATATTGGTTTCCCCTTGCAATCCACATCCACAATAGAGATTTAAATAAATATTGAGAGATTTCCATGTTGTAAATAGTTAATTATTACTAGTTGTTTTTTATTGAGATATTCAGTATTGTGAACTTAGGCAAGGGTTGCATAATTAATCATAATTTCAACTTCATCATGACATTGTTACACTCCTTTGACCATTTGGGCATCGGGATGAAATCTGTTGTCAAAGAAATTCTAAAACCCATGGAGGCAACATGACCAACCTTGGCCTAATTCCAAAATGTCTGCATGTGTCCTGACCTGGTCACATCCTTATAGGCCCCTACACAGATGTGAGGATGCAGTACCTGTCTTGCACAATCCACTGGTTTCTGAGCTTGGAGAGGTGAAAGTGGGCACTGCAACATGTCCACAGGGATGTCACCAGGCCAGAAAGAAAGTCTCTTATTCTCCTTCTGCGTTCTCTTCAATGGAAATGTCTCGTATCTAGTTACACACATCAAAGGTCAGTGTGTTCAACTTCGGCATGAATAAATTGTGGCGTGGGACAGATAGACCCACAGAAACTAGATGTTTAAGAGCATGTATCTTTCGCATTGCAACATACGCCTGTAAGACCTGAACACTTACTAAACAAGCTGAACAGCACATAAATGCCTTTGAATATAAATGTTACAGATGGGTTCTAAGAATATCTTGGATACAGAAAAGAACTAATGCATCCATACGAAAAGATCTGAATATTGAAGAAGTTTGGCTACTAAAGAGGATAAAACAAAGAAAATTGAAATATTTTGGTCACTTGAAACATCATGAAAGTTTGGAGAGAACAATAATGGAGGAGTATATGCCCAGGAAGACAGGAAGAGGAAGGCAGGGATATATGCCCGGGGAGAGAGGAGGGCCAAAGAGAAGATGGGTGTAGGATGTGGCGAATGATCTTCAGATGGGTATATCGGATGCGGGACATCTTGCTTATGATCGAGAGGTTTTCCGGAAGGTTGTTATGGAGCGAGGTTCTGCAAAGGATATGTTACTGAATGAATGAATGAAGAATCTTGTCTGTGTGTACTTAATAACACTCATTCATCCAGTGACTTGTAATGTACAGAACTGTGCCACCATGACAGTAGTGTCTACAGATTTCTAAATTTCTATCATTGGCCAGATGACCTGCCTTTGTCGCTGGCATGTGTAAAATATCTATCACATCTTGAATCCATCTACATTGTGGTCTTTCTCTTCTTCCCCAAACCAGCACACTTCCCTCCATAATTATATGTTCTAGATTTTCATTTTTTTTTTAATGAGTCTAAAATATTAATAGATTCAGTGCCAAACAAAATGTACATTTGGACCTAACAAAATTGGATGGCTGAAAAGGAGAAGTAGGGATGTGTCACAGTTATGACTTAAAAGCTATGGTAGCAGACATGCTGCATTATGTATCAAATTAAAGGTAGTTGCATGTGGAAAACTACTGTATATAAGCCCATGCTAAATACGGGAAGTTGTTTAAGATGATTAACCATCCCATGACACTTGATCAGTTAAGTTGTCCTCATTATTGTTAGTTAACAACCCAACTTCAATTTGAGTTTCTGTTGGACGGTTATGGTTGTGCTAAAATACAACATATGTAAAACCACACAACCACAGTACTAACCAATGATTTTTAAACCATGACATTGCAGAAACGCCTTTTCATTGAGCCTTATGTGAACACCAGTGACCCAGTCGAATGTGACCTACTTTTCAATCAGCTTATAGAGGATGTGTGTTGTGAGAGAGTTCCTATGACACATAAGGAGGCTGTGAGTATTTCATTGGCTAACTTTACTGCCATTATCATTCATTAACTCCTTCTTTGAACATGGCACATTTTTTATCTCGCAGGCATGTAATAAATAATGCAGTCATTCACAGTTGGCTGTTACGTCTATTAGACATAATTCCTTAATTTTTGCATCTGTCAAACATCATTTTGTTACTGCTACTTCAATAATTCAATGTTTTTTTATCTACTGTTATCCCTTCACAAGAACATCTATTAAACATCAATCATTAACGATTAATTCTATCAGCCATAAATCATACACGTTAAGTTCTATCAGACTTCATTCTTTCACTATACTTTCATTCTTTCACTATAATTTCATTCTTTCACTATAATTTCATCGAGGGTCATGGAGGTCAGTGTGGCTGAATAGATAAAAGCGCTTGCTCTTAAACTTCCTGTGTGCTGATTCCGAGGGAGTGGGTTCCACCCCCCCCCCCCCTACACTTCTGGTCCTTGACTTGGGGAAGTAAATTATAAGTACCTCAGAAGTTGGAATGGGTTCATCTAATGGTGAGGGACACTGGTAATAGGGAAAACTAGCCTAAGTACAAAAATCAGTGAGCAAACGAAAAGAAAATTGGGGGTTTCCATGGAGAAGTGGTTATGTCATCAGCCTTGTGCTCAGAATGCCTTGCCATTTTCGGAGCCCATTGTTCAGTTTTTGGATGCTGTGTTTTTTTTTTCTTATAAAAAGCAAGTCTGTCATCATTTATTAGCTATCATTTATATCAAACATCTTATCATTCAATAGCTGTCATTTATATTAAACATATCATCATTCATTAGTGGTCATCTATATCACATAACTCATCATTCATTAGCTGTCATTTATATCAAATATCTCATCATTTATTAGCTGTCATTTGCATGAAATATTCATTTGCTGTTATTTATATGAAACATCTGATCATTCATTGAATACTTCTACTTCTTCTTCTTCTTCTTCTTCTTCTTCTTCTTCTTCTTCTTCTTCTTCTTCTTCTTCTTCTTCTTCTTCTTCTTCTTCTTCTTCTTCTTCGTCTTCTTTTTCTTCCACTTCTTCTTTTTCTTCTTCTTCTTTTGCGTTCATCCGGATTCTTTTTTGGATGTAATTATGTTGTGCCTCTTTACAGTGGAGCTGTGATACTGTGCCTTTAGGCCGACACATCCGACTTCTGCAGATTCATTTATTACCATGTCTGACATCTATCATTTGTCCACTGTCCTTTTATCAAACATTGTTAATTCGCCATCCTTTCTATCAAACATAATTCATTTTGGTTCTTTCTATCAAACATCATTCATTCTGGCTCTTTCTATCAAACATCATTCACTTGTTTCTTTTTTATAAAACACCATTAATTCAGTGCCATTTTTATCAAACATCATTTGTTCTGGCTCTTTCTATCAAAAAAAAAAAAAAATTTCTGGCTCTTTCTATTAAACATTTATTCTGGCTGTTTCTATGAAACATCATTTGTTCTGGCTCTTTCTATCAAACATCATTTTTTTCTGGCTCTTTCTTTCAAACATTTGTTCTGGCTTTTTTTATCAAACATCATTTACTTGTTTCCTTTCTGTCAAACATCATTCATTCTGGATATTTCTATCACGCATCATTTACTTGCTTCCTTTCTATCAAACACCATTAATGAAGTGCCATTTGTATGAAACATCCATCATTCATTGCCATCACAATGAAACACCCATCATTCATTGTCATCTCTATTGCCCCAAGTTACTGCCCCTGTGCTAACCTTGGTGACATGTGATTTTACTGCCTAGGTTCACCTCTGTGCCTTGAAAATCCAATCAGAGATTGAGGATATGAAGTCTGGGGATATCGACTACACGTAAGTTTCCGTCAAGGATTTAGAATGCACCTACTCTTCTAATATGGATAAACATTACACAGACATTTCATACAGGTATATTGACAAGGATTTCAAATGCACATATTCTAATATGGATCAACATTACACAGACATTTCATACAGGGATATTTACAAGGATTTCAAATTCACATATTCTTCTAATGTGAGTCAACATTACACAGACATTTCATACAGGTATATTGACAAGGATTTCAAATGCACGTATTCTAATATGGATCAACATTACACAGACATTTCATACAGGGATATTTACAAGGATTTCAAATTCACATATTCTTCTGATGTGAATCAACATTGCACATACATGTCATACAGTGTTTACCCAGTACCCAGCTATAATGTTGATATATGTTTTATTAAATAGAATGTTCTATTTTACCTGTGCTTAAGCTGATATATACTGTGTACTGTATTTGAAGAAGACTATAGGTCGCCGATGCGTAGTCTGCCATGTGACATACGCTGCACAATATGTCCTGAAGAAATTGCCACAACCCACATATTAAACCACACACCTATTAGAAGCTGGTTGTGGTATCTAAGGAGAGGATTACCCGGTACCCAACTATAATGTTGACATGCGTTTTATAAAATAGAATGCTTTTTTTTTAACCTGTATTTAACCTGATAAATTATGTGTACTGTATGTATACTGTAGGTCGGTCATGCGTATTCTGCCACGGGACATACGCTGCACAATACGTCCTGAAGAAATAGCCACAACCCACAAGACAGTGTTGGACATGAGCCCGCAGCAAGCCATTGTATCTTTCATTAATGTGCTTAAAAGCTGGCCACTTTTTGGAACAACAGTTTTTGCTGTTTCTGTAAGTTTGTCTTTTTTTTCTGTCTCGTCTTTTATTTTGCTTGTCTTTTTTTTTGTCTTTTGTCTTGCCTCATGATTTTTATTGTTTGTCGTCAGTTATGTTGTGTGTGTATATGTGTTGGTCTTTGTCTATTGTTATATATGGTTTCTTTGTGGGGTTTTTTCTACATATTTGCTAATGAGGTGTTTATGTATTTCTTGTATAGCGTTAAAATTGTCTACTGTCTAGTGCGTCCTTTATTTCTGTTTCTCTCCAGGGTCTACTATAAGTGCTCATTAGTACATGTGAATATATTTTCCACTGACCTCAAAGCTTTCCCATTGATTAATATTTCTGTGTAGTGCCTTGCTGACTGGCATGGGCGGCCATGTTTCTCCACATCTTGCAATCTCAATAGCATAAATCTTTTCATGTGTTGACTCCCTTCCATGCCATGACACAAGACCGTCAAGAATTTTCTAACACCATCTTCTTCTTCTCTCTTTCCACAAATCTGTCCTGTTATCACAACATGTTCCAGTTTTTGTCTTCTCATAATGTGGCGAAAACAGAAGACTGCCTCTTTTTGATGTTTGTGATACGTTGTCTTTGCAACTTAGTCTCCCTCAAAATATCCAGATTGCTCATTTTGGCTATCCAAAGAATTTTCAGCATTCTTCTATAAAACCACATCGCGAAAGCTTTCATGGATTATTTTGCCTGTTTACTAATTATCCAGGATTTACGTTCCTGCGTTAGAACTGGTTCTATGTAACATGCAAGAGTTCTTTTTCTAACTTTCAATGACCAGGTCTTATTGCATAAAATGTTCTTCATTTGATAGAACATAGTTTTTACTTATCCTATTCTGTTTTTTATCTCTGTGATGCAACTTCCATCTAATGTAATCCATGAAACTAGATATTTTAATTTCACTTGCCCCAAAATAACATACTGTACTTTAATTGTACATTTAGACATGAACTGGTTTTTTTAAAAATTACCTTGACTTCTGTCTTCCCTTTATTCAAGTTAAGGCCTTTTTTTTTTGCACTTTTTACAACCACTATTTCTATCATTTCTTGTATTTCCTTTTGATTTGTTGCTAAAAAGGACGGTGTCATCAGCATAACGTAAGTTATTTATATTATGTCCACCAGCCAGGATCCCTGGCATATTTTCTGTAGATCTCATTATATGTACACATGTGAGTACATAAACACAATCAAATTAATCAGCCAATCATACCTCTTCCTAAAATATACATATACAGTGTGATTGCCTGTTTGTTATTTGACCTGTTCTGAATTAATACAAATATTTGAGAGCTATAGTACTATCAAAATGGCTCAGCACAAATTCTGTCCACATTCCATATCTGTTCTGTTTATGCCACTGTGACACTTTATATGATCAGAGTATTTCAGTTTCTGAGATATGATGCTGTTTATAACCCATACTTTATTTTTATGTTCAGATCTGATAGAATCTCATATTTTCTTCTTTTTGATCAATTATCACCATCTTGTACCCTACCAGCTGGCGTAGGTGTTCATGACTCTCCACATGATTACTGCCCTTGGTGTTCTGGGTCAACTCTGCTGATGATATTCCTCCATGCCCCCATCTCAGTCTATCCAGCATCTTTTCTTTTGGTCTCTTCTCCAACTAATCTTTCCATTTCTCATGATATTTTTCTGTGCCTATCTTCTCTTTTCACCAAAGAACATGTTTGTCTCTTTCTTATAGTTGTATATAATGTTTTGCTTTCATTAGCCTCTTCCGGGGAATCATTAGTTTCTCTGGCAGTCCAAATTTTTCGCAACATTTGTCTCAGCAACCACAATCCATGATAATCTAAAAATTGTTTCTGTAACATTTAACTGATAATTCTGTAAGAGATCAGTTGTTTATCTGTTACATGTGACTTGCATCTTCTGTTCTATTTCAGCAAACCTACACGTCCACCATACCCAAGACCCTGTTACTTGGTGTGGGTCAGAATGGGATCCATCTGATGGAGATGAACACTTTTGTAAGTATTGTCTGTAAAGTCACTGCCATGCTCATCTGCTATCCGTCTATCAGGAGACTGGACACCGGCCATGACAGGTAGGATCCACACCGGAAAATAAAGATCTGGATGTTCGAGGCAGGATCTGCTACATATGGCAGATTTTATCTAGAAGTAGATGTTGATATCCAACTAGAAACTGTAAAATGCAGAAGAACATGAAGAAGAAGAAGAAGAGGAACAAAAGGATGGAGGAGGAAAGTAAAAAGAAGAAGAAAAGGAGCAAGAAGAAGGATGAGCATAGGAAGAAAACAAGAAGAAGATAATAAAGGAGGAGGTTGAGAAGAAGAAAAAGAGGAACACAATGAAAATGAAGGAGGAGGAGGTGAAGAGGCAACAAGATTATGAACATAAAGGAGGAGGAGGAGAGGACAACAGCAGAAAGATGAAGGAGAAGAAGAATTAAGAGGAGAACAAGTAGAAAAGAAAGCAGAAGCTGCCAGAGAAACTGTAAGAATTCCAGCAATATCATTGATGATGGACACAAGTTCATAAGATAACCAGAAGTGTTCAAGCATCTTTATATTTTGAAATTTGTTCAAGATTATAGAACTTTCATTGAAATGCTGTGTGTATTAATGTTTTGTTTCATTTCTTTGTGACTGGATCTAGTTGCATATAGCATATAATAGGAAAAATGTCTTAGTTGGAGAAGAAAACAAGTATTATCAGTGTGGGTGGAAAAGAGAGTTAATCAGTCTTCAGGAATCCCTGTGCAATAGAAAAGCTATAAAATGCCCTCCTCGTCAATTTCTCAACATCTCATAAACTATGGCCATAACATTAACAAGAAATAACCATTTTGTATACTGTATTCGGTAAACAATAAACGATTGCTTAACTGATTCACTGCCATGTGCCACTTTATTGACATAATGGCCCACCCCGTGGGTCACACTTGTGCCCCTAAGTTTACTTTGCCTATCACAAATAAGCTGAAGAGTATTTAAATTATTAAATTTAAAAGAATAATAATTATAACTAAATAAACAATAGTGTATATTTTGTTTCTCATTAGAAAACCTGCCTCATGTGTTCCTGAGATTTTCCATTTTGTGTGAAAATGATGTGCTTCAAAATATGATGTTTTAATTGTGTTTGTTTGGTGTTATGGAGCAGTTCTAGTGATATTGGTGAAGAAAAGTGACGTATTTATCATTATTCAGTAAATTTCATTGGATTATCATCAGTGATTGAGAAGGTAGTGCCTTGGTAAGTGGAAATTTCACATAATTGTCACCTCTGTCTTTAATGGGTTTTTTTTTTACATCTGCTAATATTAATATTATATTTCTAACCTGAAGTAATAGTAGCAATACCAACGTGTTCCTTGTGCAATCGTCTTTAATTTGATATATAATGCAATATATCTGCTACCATTTTAACAATTTTTACATCATTACTGTGACACACCCCTACTTCCAATTTTCTGCCATCAATTTCTGTTTGGTCCAAACCCACTTTTTGTTTGGCAGTGAACCAGTTAAATATATGAGGCATTAGCAATTAGGTGATTTCAGCCGGTTTTATGAAAACAGAAAGAGTTTGTGTTAAATTTAAAATTACAGTAGGGACAACAATTGCTCTACATTCAAACAAAAACTGTGATTATATGTATTAAGTGTTTCAACTAAAGTATTATTCATTTATTCACTTTATATAATATAGAACTCTGCGGTATGCACCTGACGAGATGCAGTGACAAATGCCAGACAATAAATCGTGCACTATTTTGTTTCAGGCTTCTGTGTTTAAAAGAAAATTTACAAAAAGACTAAAGAAAACTTAATCAGTTGAAAGTCCAAGAATTAAGGTAGTTTGGCCATGCAACAAGATACAGCTCACTGTTTAAGGATGTGATGAAGGGAAAGGTAGAAGAGAAGCATGCAAGAGGAAGACAACGTTATATGTGGGTAAATTTGAAGCGATGGACCAGAAAAGTCTTGTTTGAGTGCACCATGAAGACGCAGGAGAGATGATTTTGGGAACTCTTTTCAACCATATTTATAAGATGGCGCTTGATAATGATGATGACTGAATAGGCCAGATTTTCAACCCATTCATCCATCATGTGCTATGCCAATAAGCGTGGGCGGTCATGTTTTGCCATCTTACTCGATCGCCAGAGTCATGGATCAGCTCCGTGTTTCTGTCTCGACCATGCCAGATGGCCAGTTTTCAGCTAAAATAGCTGCTGTAGTCAAATGTACAAAATTATGTTATACTTCAGGCAAGGCTTTGTGCTATTGAGGGGGTGTAACTTCATCCCTGGACCCCTCTATGGGTTGTGGTTATTATGTCTTTTTTTTAAGCAGAGTGTAACAAACTATCAACTGTCAAGATGGCATGGTGCCAGTACGAAAATTGTATACTTAAAAATGTTTACTTTGTACTTTTCAGAGAGTCCTGTCTTCCTATGGCTACTCTGAGATTGTCCACTCCAGTCCGGCCATCAAAAGTATAATGATAGTTATAGGACATGTGGCCAAAGGCATCAAGTTTATGTTCAACACAAACCAAGTATGTGACCACATGTGTTGTGATTGTTTCCTAGGTTCTTGCTGAATAACTTCATTAAGCAACAATATTTTGTGCCAAGTATGTGACCACATGTGTTGTGATTGTTTCCTAGGTTCTTGCTGAATCACTTCATTAAGCAACAATATTTTGTGCCAAGTATGTGACCACATGTGTTGTGATTGTTTCCTAGGTTCTTGCTGAATCACTTCATTAAGCAACAATATTTTGTGCCAAGTATGTGACCACATGTGCTGTGATTGTTTCCTAGTTTATGTTTAACACAAACCAAGTATGTGACCACATGTGTTGTGATTGTTTCCTAGTTTATGTTTAACACAAACCAAGTATGTGACCACATGTGTTGTGATTGTTTCCTAGTTTATGTTTAACACAAACCAAGTATGTGACCACATGTGTTGTGATTGTTTCCTAGGTTATGTTTAACACAAACCAAGTATGTGACTACATGTGTTGTGATTGTTTCCTAGGTTCTTGCTGAATCACTTCATTAAGCAACAATATTTTGTGCCAAGTATGTGACCACATGTGCTGTGATTGTTTCCTAGTTTATGTTTAACACAAACCAAGTATGTGACCACATGTGTTGTGATTGTTTCCTAGGTTATGTTTAACACAAACCAAGTATGTGACCACATGTGTTGTGATTGTTTCCTAGGTTCTTGCTGAATCACTTCATTAAGCAACAATATTTTGTGCCAAGTATGTGACCACATGTGTTGTGATTGTTTCCTAGTTTATGTTTAACACAAACCAAGTATGTGACCACATGTGTTGTGATTGTTTCCTAGTTTATGTTTAACACAAACCAAGTATGTGACCACATGTGCTGTGATTGTTTCCTAGTTTATGTTTAACACAAACCAAGTATGTGACCACATGTGCTGTGATTGTTTCCTAGTTTATGTTTAACACAAACCAAGTATGTGACCACATGTGTTGTGATTGTTTCCTAGTTTATGTTTAACACAAACCAAGTATGTGACCACATGTGCTGTGATTGTTTCCTAGTTTATGTTTAACACAAACCAAGTATGTGACCACATGTGTTGTGATTGTTTCCTAGGTTATGTTTAACACAAACCAAGTATGTGACCACATGTGTTGTGATTGTTTCCTAGGTTATGTTTAACACAAACCAAGTATGTGACCACATGTGTTGTGATTGTTTCCTTGGTTATGTTTAACACAAACCAAGTATGTGACCACATGTGTTGTGATTGTTTCCTAGGTTATGTTTAACACAAACCAAGTATGTGACCACATGTGCTGTGATTGTTTCCTAGTTTATGTTTAACACAAACCAAGTATGTGACCACATGTGTTGTGATTGTTTCCTAGTTTATGTTTAACACAAACCAAGTATGTGACCACATGTGCTGTGATTGTTTACTAGTTTATGTTTAACACAAACCAAGTATGTGACCACATGTGTTGTGATTGTTTCCTAGGTTATGTTTAACACAAACCAAGTATGTGACCACATGTGCTGTGATTGTTTCCTAGTTTATGTTTAACACAAACCAAGTATGTGACCACATGTGTTGTGATTGTTTCCTAGTTTATGTTTAACACAAACCAAGTATGTGACCACATGTGTTGTGATTGTTTCTTGGTTTATGTTTAACACAAACCAAGTATGTGACCACATGTGTTGTGATTGTTTCCTAGTTTATGTTTAACACAAACCAAGTATGTGACCACATGTGCTGTGATTGTTTTCTAGTTTATGTTTAACACAAACCAAGTATGTGACCACATGTGTTGTGATTGTTTCCTAGGTTATGTTTAACACAAACCAAGTATGTGACCACATGTTTTGTGATTGTTTCTTGGTTTATGTTTAACACAAACCAAGTATGTGACCACATGTGTTGTGATTGTTTCTTGGTTTATGTTTAACACAAACCAAGTATGTGACCACATGTGTTGTGATTGTTTCCTAGTTTATGTTTAACACAAACCAAGTATGTGACCACATGTGTTGTGATTGTTTCCTTGGTTATGTTTAACACAAACCAAGTATGTGACCACATGTGTTGTGATTGTTTCCTTGGTTATGTTTAACACAAACCAAGTATGTGACCACATGTGCTGTGATTGTTTCCTAGTTTATGTTTAACACAAACCAAGTATGTGACCACATGTGTTGTGATTGTTTCCTAGATTCTTGCTGAATCACTTCATTAAGCAACAATATTTTGTGGCAAAATGACCATGTAACTTGCTGTTTTCTCATGAAATCTGGCACTGCTATAACCCCCACTTTAGTCCTGATTTCTCCCTCTTATTGATGCATTGAGTATTCTTCTCAGGAATCTCATTTCCAATGTAATTTTTCTTTTCTCTTTTTCAGTCATTGTCCAGGTTTGACATTGGTAGCATAGAGTTGGTAGGAAGATTGTATTGTAGAGTGCTGTTTTAGTATCTACTGATATGTGTTTGTTCTTTAATATTGGTGCCATTTTGTCCAATGAGTTAATTTTCCTTACTGCATCTATTTTTTATTCTTTCGTGTGATTTGCCATTTTATGATATACTTCCTAAGTACTTGAAATTCTTTACTTGTTTCAGGGTAGTTCTTTTAGATGAATCTTTGTTGTTTTTTCTTCTCTGGTTATAGTCATTACCTCAGGTTTACTTATACTAATTTTCATGTTACGATCCTTACACACTTTGTGTTGACTACTTATGTGGATTTTTCATTCTGCTACTGATTTTGAGATTAACTGAGTGAAATATTTTCAGTCTGGTACTTGTTTTATTTTCATTTTCATAGACCCGTGACACCTGAGTAGAAAGAAGGTGGTTGATGATTTTATATGGGTGAGAACAATGTCTTTCGGTTCACGAGTGCATTTTTCTCAGAGACTCTTGGGGCTTTGTTGCTGGAGTTACTGAGTTTGTGCTTTGTGAGACGCTGTCAGCAGGTCGCCCTGCAGAAAGAGACTGAGCCACATGGGGTAAAAACTGGTGCAATGATGTCGATCTTCTCGGCTTTTAAAGACTATTTTGTAATCTATACAGAGGATTGATACAGCCTAGACAGCAGTATTACTTGAGTGTACATGTTCAGAGTTGAAATCTTAGGCTCAGGTTAATCCTGCCAAGGTAATTGAAGCTGCTATTGGCCTTCAACCAGGTATTTCATGAAAAAGATTGATCTGTCATTCACTGTGTCCATGTCTTCAGCCAGTTTTCTCATGTGTTGTTTCTGAGAATCAGTTGGATCGCTTTAGTACCGCAAGGCTTGTGTCATTGTTGTCCCCTGACTCTCGCTCTTACAGCCTATCAGTTATCTCATTTCTCAATACCGCAAGGCTTGTGTCATTGTTGTCCCCTGACTCTCGCTCTTACAGCCTATCATTTATCTCATTTCTCATGAGGTTTCTGTGACCAGAAATCCGTTGCATATTCTGATATAATAGGATGCTATCATGTTTGGCAGTGGGAGTTAAAGTATGATCTTTGTTCACCATACAGTTCAATCATTTGATTCATTCATGCTTGGAGTTATAGTATGCTTTGCGTTCACTATACAATCATACAGTTTAATCATTTTATTCATTCAAGCTTGAAGTTATGCTTTGTGTTCACCATACAATCATACAGTCAGTAATTTGATTCCTTCATGCTTGGAGTTACAGTATGCTTTGTGTTCACCATACAATCATACAGTTCTATCATTTAATTCATTTTCATGCTTGAAGTTGTAGTATGATTTGTGTTCACCACATAATCATCAGTTCAATCATTTGACTCATTCATGTTTGGAGTTATAGTATGTTCTATGTTCACCATACAATCAGCAGTCAATAATTTTTTGCCTTCATCTGCAGGCATCTCAGATTGCCCAGCTGATTAAGGACTACATGGAGGAGCTGCATACACGCTGTCTATTTGTCCCCACTGAAAACCCAAACAGGATGTCCAGAGCTTTTGATATCGATGAAATGGAAAGACAAAATTCCAAGATAAAAACTGCTGAAATTTATCACTAGGATCAAATTAAACTACTGTAAAATAATGTGCTGTAAGAATGTGCCGCTCATATGCTGTAATCAGATAAGGTGTAAACAGTTGACCTCATTTGTGTTATGGATGTGCTTATGTCGTGGACCTAATTTGTGCTATTGATCATTTTGGCAGTCTATTGACCTTATGGGTGCACTTGTGAGCGAGTTTATGGGTAAACATATGGGCTTGTTCTCAAAGTACTGTTTTTAAATGTACCAAATATCACCTTAAGTCTGTCAAATACTGGAAGTCCCCGGTTAACGCCAGGGTTATGTTCTTGGAAAACGCGTCTTTAAGTGAAACAACGTATAGCGAAATACTATACAGGTGTATACACAAGGGACGATGGTATGGCGGAACTTAGCAACGTAAAGTGAAGTTATGTGACATTGTGACAATGACGTTATAGCAAAACGACATAAACCGAAGTGACGTATAGCAGGGCCTTCCAGTATCACTTGAAGTTTATTCGATATCACTTTAAGCCCATCACATATCACTTTAAGTCTATCAAATATTACTTTAGGTCTATCAAATATCACTTTAGGTGTATTAGAAATCACTTTAAGTATATCAGGTATCACTTTAAGTCTATCAAATATCAAAGTCTACCACATGTCACTTTAAGTCTACCAGATATCATTTTAAGTCTACCAGATATCACTTTAGGTCTATCAAACATCACTCAAGGACTTAGTTGTAAATAATACTCATCATGTAACAAGTCCTTTGCAGAACATCGCTCTCATCACACCTCCACCAACAAGATCCTTGATCCCTTGCCAGTTCCCCTGCCTCATGCGTTGTCATGTCAACGGTGTCTACATTGTGCTGTGTCCATCTTCGTGCTGGCCGACCCCTGTCAGGAACACGCCTTTCATGGCTGTTCTCTCCAAACTTCTGTAACGTTTACAATGGTCAAAGAGGTGAACATCTAGATGGCTTGGCCACATGGAATTATCACGATAAAAATACAGAGCTGATCCATGACTCTGGTGATCGTGTAAGATGGTGAAACATGACCGCCCATGCTTTTCAGCATGGCACATGATTATGATGATGATTAAGCCTAGAACTATCTGTAGGTTTTCATATCAGTAAGTAAATCTACAAGAGGGCTTCAAATGAAAATGTTTAATGTTTTTTTTTTTTATATGAATATATTCTGAAAAAGAAAAGAACAAATGTATCATTTCTCAATTTAGTCATCACTGCGTTCAATGCAAGGCCTTCAGCGCCAGTAAAATGCTTGGGTTCCTGTAGAAAATTCTCTCTGGGGTCACTACTCAGTGTGCCTGACCTGGTGGTGAACAGTCCATCGCAGAAGTCACACTGTTTTTAAACTTTCTACTCGACTCATACACTTGCTGGACTGACAGACATGCATCACCATACTGGACCTTCATTTGCCGATGAATTTCTATAGGTTTCACCCCTTCACTGATAAAAAATCTGATAACAGAATGCTGCTCCTCTTTATTGCATGTCAAAAGTGGAGCGGCCATCTTTAAACTGTCCTTATGATGTCACTGTGTTCATCTGCACCATGATGTCACATGCTTGATATCCTTAACAACAGTATTTGCAGTTTATTGGTATATAATGACATGGTTATTGTAATTTCTATCCCACTTGTAAGGTTTTCATGTGAAGCCCCCTTGTATATGTAAAGTAAATCTATATGTAAAGTAAATCTATATGTAAAGTAAAGAGTCCTTTTACATGCCTTATGGTGTATTAGGTATATGGTGCTAGCCACATACAGGGGTGTGCTAGCCACATACAGGGGTGTGCTAGCCACATACAGGGGTGTGCTAGCCACATACAGGGGTGTGCTAGCCACATACAGGGGTGTGCTAGCCACATACAGGGGTGTGCTAGCCACATACAGGGGTGTGCTAGCCACATACAGGGGTGTGCTAGCCACATACAGGGGTGTGCTAGCCACATACAGGGGTGTGCTAGCCACATACAGGGGTGAGTCCAGAACCACCAGCAGAATCATGGACAATTAGGAGATTAGTGAGAAATTATGTGGAAACTGTAGAGGTGTGGTTTTATACAAGAATGATGAGAATACCTGGACATACAACACGAAATACACATTTCTTGAAAGAAGTTGACTCACAAAGAGAACTGGTTCCTTGCATCAGAAGGGGACAATCCACATTTATAAAAGAGAAGGTTTTGGACAAACTTGATGAGCAGCGTCACAAGGCAGGGAGCATAAAGAAGCAGAAGTGGATTCTGAATTGTATGAATGAGGATCCTTGATGTTACTTTGAAGTTCTTAAACTGTGTTGTGATTCTCCTGCTATGTGAGGATACTGAGCACCTGTGATGGTAGCCTGTGTAATAAAGGTATTCCTTTACAAACCTCAGACATATATTTGTATGAGCTATGTTTGTTCTTATCTTTCATTCATATGTTTAATTTGTCTCTCTGTCAGAATCCAGTTCTCTGTGTTCTTATATTTCATTCATATGTTTAATTTGTCTCTCTGTCAGAATCCAGCTTCATTTGTTCTTAATTTTATTCAATATATTCGCTTTGTTTCTCTGTCAGATTCCGTATATTCAGTCATGCCAAACCATCTTAATCTCTACAACCTACCTATATTAATAATTCTTGAGTACTTTGTGCTTCTTCAGTTTATTTCTATCTTCCGTTCATTGGTTGTACTATCTTTGCAGAAAATACAGCCAAACTATATACCGAGACTTTTGTAGTAATAAACATATTCTGTATAAAGAGCGACAGTGAATTATTTGTTAAATAAACTTCAGTCATGACCAGGCACTAGTTTTAACCATTCCAGCTGTGTTTTTATTTACGATGGTAATATCATTTTGTACATTGCAGCATATTTTATAATGCCATGTTGATATAATTTATATCATGTTTTCACTGGATGGTGTTTCAGTCATATTTTTGTATGGTTATTTAGTTTGATATAAGTCAGGACATCTCAGCAACCACATGATCATCATCATCATGTCCCTTCTTTTTGCAATCATTTGCTTTGAGCTCAAGTGTAGTTCATAACCATGCTACTATTCTTAGTGCATTAGATTGATTTTTGCGTGTGGATTAGCTTCTTCTATTGCTGTGTCCCTCGCTATCAGGAGAACCCACTCCGACTTCTGAGGTACTTATAATTTATGTCCCCAAGTCAAGGATGAGAAGTCAACATTTTAGTCCAACTGACTGGTGTAGGGATTGAACCCGCTACCTCTGCATCAGCTGTGTCAGTAAGTATGGGCACTCATGGTTCACCATCTCACATGCTCACCTATGTCAGCTAAGTTCCCGTAATGTTTATTAGCCAAATCATCCAGGTGTCTTCTTCTTCTTCCACGTTCCTCCAGAATGTTTTTTAGACATAATTGCATTATGCCTGTTTACAGCAGGGCTGTGATATTTGCACCTTATGGCCGCCATATCCAACTTCTTCAGGCATTTGTTGGCCCAGTTAACCTTCCCGCGCCATCCAGGTATTAATCTCTTTGTCTTCCCTTTGCTTTTTTCCTATCAAGTTTGCCAGTCTTTTCTAAGATTTCAAGTTCAATTCTCCTCATAACATGCGCCAAAAGTCACCATCTAATTAGGCCAAGGGATGGATTTGATTCTGCAACTTTGGCCAGACTGCAAGAACATCCAGCCAAACAGGCTCAAGCTAGACTAGAGCGCCATGCGGGAAGTCAAATAATAGTCAACCCACACATAACTGGTGTTGTTAGTCACTGCATGCTAAGGGAGATACTGAGGAGGGGATCTGAGCACCTATGGATTGAATGCTTCAATGTCCAGGGAGAATGATCTGTTAACTATCTAATTAATTTAATCAGTTTATGCTTTTCATCTGATTCGGAAAGGACTCTCATCTGTCTTGCTCTCTATCAATGGTATTATTTACATTTTCATTTGAAGCCACATTTCTGCTGCCATCATTTGTTTGTCAGCTTGCCAACATTTTGTCCAGGTCACAAAGTGGTAACACACAGAAATATTAATAGGGGAATCCCTTTGAGGTCACTAAATCAGCTCATAAACACATTCATAAGTATTGATTGGTGCTTATAGAAGTAGAAAAAGGAAGTAAGAGTTAAAGGACACACTCAGTCATTCATTCAGTAGCATGTCCCTTGCAGAACTTCACTCTCATAACAACCGTCTGGGAAACCAAGATGCCCCACGTTCAATACATGATTTTATTTTTATTTTATTTTTTTTTAAATTTATGATCATTTATGACTTTATTAGCCAACCTTCTTCAGTAATCAGTTATTATCATTTGGATGCATTTGTTCTTTTCTGTATCCAAGATATTCGTAGAACCCGTCTATAAAATTTATATTCAAAGGCATTTATGCGCTGTTCAGTTTGTTTAAAGGATAACATAAAAAACGACAGGTTCACGTGCCACTACAGTAACTGTAGCGTGACAGGTTCGAATCCTACTGTGGTAACTATAGCTTTCAATTGTTATGTTCTTTAGTGTGTCCTCCAATTTCTACTGTTTGCTTCTTCTTCTTCACTGAGTGCCAGTCAATACTTTTTGAATTTGTTTTATGAGTTCTCAGAGTGGTTATATTCAGCCTGTTTCTGTGAGGTTCCAAGACCAGTGAGTTACCTCTCTTGTCTCAGTTGAACAAGTCAAGGTAGTACATGCGTACCTAGTCCACAATATATTCACTCGGAAAGTTTTGGGTGCTGATGTTTCAAACATTGGTGATGGGAAGCCCATTTTTGTGGCTGCTAAAATTAACATGGGGTGATGAGAGATAAAATTGACAACTAGAACTATCTGGCAAATGTGATGACAAAAATTTAACAGGAAGACAAAGAGATAAATATCTGGTTGCATGTTACCAAATGGTGTAATAAGAAAAATGACACAGACCTGATCTAAGATTCTGCTCAATGATGATATGGCATGCCATGATTGTCCACATTTACCAGCTCGGCACATAATGATGATGATAGTCAACTTTTAATAAACTGTTTGCTTCATTTTATACTGGTTATATTTTCTCAATGTTCCCTTCATAATCAGGCATAACATCAATGTTGTTGTGAAGACTGAATTGCCACTTAAGCTTTCACTTGTTTACTTTAGGCTGAGAGAGGGAGAAAAAACCTGCGCCAAAAACAGGAAAATCCTGACCTCCTTTAAGGGTTAAAAGACAGCACTGACAATACCTCAGTACCCTAGATTAAAAGAATAACTATTATGGGATGTTAGATGCTGGGATGCGTAATGTCATCATGTTATATTTACAGAGTTAAAGACAGCCTTGCCTATACCTCAGCATCCTAGGGAATGACTATTTTGGGGTATTAGATGTTGGTTCTCGTAACATACTTCATAATGTCAAACTTCCGGTCCCCAACAAGGCTGATAGGCATTGAATCGTTAAGGCCTCTGAAGTGTTTATGCTTGTGGCTACGGTTTGCATTCTCATTTTCCTCATGTTGGACTGGTAGTACATGATTCCGTTGCCCTGCTACTGGAGAGTGCATGCCACGACACTGAAATTAATGTGAAATGCTTTTACATCTGTCCGCTGTTGTTTGTAGCGTGAACTGCATGTTCAGAACAATGGCAGCCGGCTGTCGTTGAATTGACTGGTTTGCCTTTTCGGTTCACAAGTGCATTTTTCAGGACACTCCTGGGAGTCATTGCTGGAGCTACGGAGTTTGTGTTTTGTATGGCGCTTTCAATGGGTTGCCCTGCGGAAAGAAACCAAGCCATGTTGGATAAAACCCGGATCATTTAAGTCTTTCTAGTGACTGCCAATTCCATCGACGATTAACTGTATATTTCTTGGAGGACTTTTGTGCTGGCATTCTGGCGGTGGCTTTATGCACAGTGTATCAGGTGGCTTGCTGAGACCCCTGTCTGTTCCACTTTTCAGTGATGAGCATTGTGTATGATATTAATTGGCACAGGAATGGAGCATAATGGGGACACCCCGTTGCCGTGAAGTTGGAACCGTGACTAACTAACTAATTAACTAACTAACTAACTATAATGTTATCGTGTTATATTTACTTAGTTAAAGACGGCCCTGTCTATACCTCAGCATTCTAGGGTAGAAGAGGAACAACAATGACTTATTGTAACATGTTTCATAATGTCATTAAGTTATTTTTACTGTATACCAGAAACATGGTTGAACATGCAATAAAATAGTTCAGTGCCAATAGGTGATGTGTGGCTTGACTGCTTGCATCAGAGTAGCAAACCAGAACTGACCAAGACTGTACTCCAGCTCTGAGTTGCGGTGCTGGAAATAGGCCGCAAGCTTGCAGTCTGGTCCAGACAGTAGGAAAATTCCACCCAAAAATGTCATGCTAAAGGCACATATACTAAGGACTGAGTTTTTTGGGGGGAGCCATCAACACTGAATTCATTTGGCATGGAATGATGATGAAAATCAGACATATCAACACACCACCAACATATTTAGAAAGAATGACCCAAAAGAAGACAAGAAGTCTTCGTGCTTTTGTGTTATTTTGCTTCATATCTTGCTCACTTGTCTAGAATGTATGATCAGGGGTGATGGACTGAAGATGACAATGCTGTTAATATGTTTCCTTTGTGTCATTCCAGACCTTGTATGTTGCGATGACATTTTATTGTTTCTCCTGGTTCATTCCTTGCATTGTAATAAATGGCATGCCACTTGTATGTGTTTATTGTGATCTGCATTGTAATGTACTTTACAGTCTCAGTAATGGATCAGATGGCTAGGCTTCTCAGACAAGGGCAAAAGTAATATAAGGTCTGTGTGTTCATTTGGCACATACTTTTCTTCTGGAGATCCTGTTGTGTAGGTTGTCAATTTTCACTGCCATGGTAACATTTTAAACATTAGAAAGCCTAGACACATAGGATATTTTGATTCTGGTATACACATATAGAGATCCTTAATAGTAGTATACATACATAAATAAATATATATAGAGAGATCCTTAATATATGAGTGAATGGCACCTTACAGTCTTGACAGATCAAAGTATGTGAGTTGGAATGTGGCCAAAATTCCATCACAATGCCTGGGCAGAGCTTCAGAGAAACATGTAGTGCCCAAACGACATGTTCCCTCTCTCGGCCTTGCCTTGTGTTTTCCAGAGGAATGGGTAACCAATATGTCTGGAACAAGATAGGCTGCAGACGTTGGCGGCTCAGCGTCAAACCTCCTAGACCTCACCTCCACGAGCAGGTGGTGAGTGGTGGCCAGACCCTGGCACCCAAGGGACGTGACTTAGAGACGTTCAGCCAAGTCCCACAGGTGAGGACCTCGTATGCGCCTGGACCATAGGACGCATACATCTGTCAATCACAAGTGTCCGGACCTGTGTAAAGCGTGTACTACCGTCAGACTCTCCGTCTGACTTTTGCGGATCCCACGACCACCGGGAATAGGCCCGCTGGAGATATCGCAGGAGATATTGCTCATGTGTTGCGAGCAAATCTCCCATCCTTCCACTGTGCGAATCTCGCGATCAGCGAGAATAGGCCCATCGGAGATACTGCTCGTCTGTTGCGGGCAAATCTCCACCCACTGAAAGTAAAGAAACGATAAAAGTAGCATATATATATATAGTATATATATACGGTTCCTTTATGGTGTAATACACACAGGGAAGATTCAAGATGTTATAGACACATAGGGATTCTTCATAATGTTATAGACACATAGGGATCCTTTATGATGTGATGGAATTTGTGCAGTGAGGTAAGTCCCTCATGATATGATCTGTGAAGAAGATCGGTTCACTAATGGTTAGTTTCCAGAGTAGAGCAGAGAGACTGGATCTGAATGAGTTCATGAGTACAGTGATGTCATGTAATTGTTGTGTTGTGATGGGTTGTACAATGCCATTACATTTGTAATATTTAATGTGTGTACTGTGCTGTATTCTGTTATCATTTTTATAATATGTCACTTTCATTGTATTATATTTCATAACATTATTTGCTATCTTGTTTTTGTTTGTATTCTTTTGTCAACACAAAAGAACAACCTGGCTATAGATAGGCAGGTACTTCCTGTCTGTGGCCAACAGTTATTTAGTGATGCAGAATTAAGGATGCACTTATCCAAGGCTGTTGGAGTATGACATTATCTGTGACTCTGTCAAAACTGAACACTGCCATCTTCAGAATGTGTAATACTAGATGGAAAGGAACAGGAATAACTACATCTGACAACTATAACATTGATTTATTTGATTGTTTCGGGATTTGAGGTTTGAAGATTGAGCACAACCCATTACCGGCAACGTTGATCATATTTTTGCACAAACCTTGGGCCTTGTCCATGTCGGATTGGAAGCACTAGACTCGAGTTTCGCTCTCATTTGAGCTTGTCAGTAGTGGACTTGGAACCAAACTCTGGATCACTGGCATGTGAGGCAGATGTGCAACCACTAGACCATGTGGCTCACGCTAGACACAACCAAATTATCACATTAGAATATCACGTCACCCATTGCAGGCTATATCCCAAGAGAACCACCAAAGAGGTGTAACCATTATAATGGATATCATCATCATCATGTGACCGCCAACTGACAGACATTCAAGCAACTCCACAGAGCCTAGCTACTGGTGTTCTGAATCAATCCTGTTGATGACATTCCTCATTTCACACCAGATGACATCATCCATGTCACACCAGATGACATCCTCCATGTCACACCAGATGACATCCTCCATGTCACACCAGATGACATCCTCCATGTCACACCAGATGACATTCCTCAATGTCACACCAGATGACATCCTCCATGTCACACCAGATGACATCCTCCATGTCACACCAGATGACATCCTCCATGTCACACCAGATGACATCCTCCATGTCACACCAGATGACACCCTCCATGTCACACCAGATGACATCCTCCATGTCACACCAGATGACACCCTCCATGTCACACCAGATTACATCCTCCATGTCACACCAGATGACACCCTCCATGTCACACCAGATGACACCCTCCATGTCACACCAGATGACACCCTCCATGTCACACCAGATGACACCCTCCATGTCACACCACAGTCCACCCAGCATAATTTCTCTTGGTCTGCCCCTGCCTCTTCAACCACTGATCTGTCCAGTTATGTTTTCCCGAGCTTCTCTTCTCATTACAAGACCACAAGTGATTGTTGGTCTTTATCTCATAGCTGTATATAATGTTCTACGAAGGAGCTTCAAATGAAAACCTTAAATTTTGTGTGTGTTTGTGTGAATATATTCTGAAAAAGTAAAGAATAAATATGTTATTTTTTTATGTAGTCACCACTGTTTAAATGCAAATTCTCCATCGCCAAAAAGTGCTTGGATTTATGTAGAAAAATATTCTTTTGGTTGTATGTGTAACCACTCTTGCACCACGTGCTTTACCTCTTCATCGGACTGAAAAGTTGTGAATCTTCCTACTCCACTCATACACTTGTTAGACTGACAGGCATACATCACCATACTGGACCTTCATTAGCATTTGTATAGGTTTCACACCTTCAGTGATCAAAAAAGGGATAACAGAACGTCGCTCCTCTTTGGTTAATGTCAAAAGTGGGGCGGCCATCTTTAAACTGTCCTTATGACATCACTGTGTTTGTCTGCACCATATGTCATGTGCTTTACACTCTTAACATCCTTAACAACAGTATTGACAGGTTACAAGACAATGCCATGGTTATTGTCATTTCTTTCACACTTAATGTTTTCATTTGAAGCCTCCTAGTATTTAAATTAGCCTTTCCCAGGCAGTTGTTGGTAGTTATTCTGGCAGTCAAAGGTATTCTGTCTCAGGCATGCAGACAATCCATCTGCCACTCAAGCCATTAGTATCTACAGCCTGCTACTTCTGCTGAGAGTGAGACGGAGCACATGGAGGCTAGGCCCAAGAGCTGGGATTTCAATTCTGAAAAACTATTAACACAGTCTTCTCATGTAAATACATTATGTATGTAAATAGTCTATTTAACATGACATTGTCAGTGTAATCACCTCTTCGTTGAATGTATTGTATTCATTGTGCATGTCATTAATGTTTGATGTCTTTATAAACAGTTGTAAATTGTGTTCACATGCATTTGTCATATTTGTGGGGGGGGGGGGCCTGGTCTAGTCCTTGGACAGCCATAGTTGGCTCTCCTTTCTTGAAAACAGTCAGATGTGATGTATATGTCATATTTTTAGGGAAAAGTTGAGGTCTGATCATTTGGCAGCCATAGTTGGCTCTCCTTTCTTGAAAACAGTCAAATGTGGTGTATTTGTTACATTTGTAGGGAAAAGTTTAGGTCTAGTCCTCAGACATCCATGATCAGCTCTATTTTGTTTGAAAAGTCAAGTGTGATGTGCTTGTAAGGGGAGTGTTTCTGTCCATTTTTTTTTATCTTTGAATGCAATATAGGTGATTTTCCAGCTTTGAAAACCATAAATTTAGTATTACTTAAGAAATCTTCTCATTTTTTTTGGTACTTTTGGTAATAAATGATATGGTTTTGCCAGGTATTTCCCCATTCCTTGAGATTTTTATAAAATAAGAAACACAGAGGTAGTGTTACAGATGCCTCACCTGCTCAGATAAAGACATAAAGATAAAATGTAGGAGGTCCCTTGTGCAGGTTGTAGAATCCTTGAAAGTTTGAAATCATAAAGAGTAGGCCCTAATTGGTCACTACCCTGGCATTCCAAGCATTAGAAAAGTTACCTACATTAGAATGTTTATGTGCTAGGGGAAGCCAGGGAAAACCATCACTTTATTATTTTAATATTTCTGGAATAAATTAAATGCATGGGTAACCCCACAGCTAGATTTATAGTGGAGTAACATGTATCTTCATACCCATCTACAGACTGAATAACATGATTGAAGGATTGTTTTCAGCAAGTGTTTTTTTTTTTTGTTCGTTCGATTTGAGCTCAAGCGTAGTCCATACATGTGCTACTACTTCTAGTATGTTCCATTGTGTTCTAGTAATTGCCTCTACTAAGGAGTGCACTGGACAGATTTTGCATGTGGTTTTGGTTTTTCCTATTACCAGTGTCTCTGGCCATCAGCCGAACCCACTCTGACTTCTCAGGTAGTTGTAATTTATGTCCCCAAGTCCAGGACGAGAAGTCACAATTTTATTTCAGCTGACAGTGTAGGGGTTGAACTCGCTACCTCAGCATCAGCACACAGGAAGTTTAAGAGTCAGTTCCCTTATCCATTCATCCATGCTGACCTCTTCAGCAAGTGTGTTTACAGCAATCTTCTTTGTGTTTCTTCTGTTTGTCCCACCTTTCATCTTGCAATGGAACATACGCCCACAACCAATTTAAACCAATTCATTTGTTGATTTGTTCATGATTGGTTGGATTCTATAATTAGAGTTTTCTGCGGGATCATTCTGCCAATCTTCCTTAATTGCCTCTTGGGATATTTATGGTAGGTTACTATGCCAATATCTTTGCTTCCTACATGGGCCCTGTTAACACACTAGTGCTGTATTCTAATCGACACCGCCATTGTTCTCTTTGTACTGAAATGTTAACTGTTTCTTACAATGTCAGTCTTTGATGTCCTTTATAAAATGTATAATGAAAACTATCCTTTGTTAATTGTCCCTTATGTTGCCTGTTATATCATTATATTCAAATGTTTATTTTACTTTATATTAAAATCTTATCTGTCACTAATGTGAACTTCTTAAATTGTAATTATATTATTTTGACTCCATTATATTGTTATATTAAAATCTTATCTGTCACTAATGTGAACTTCTTAAATTGTAATTATATTATTTTGACTCCATTATATTGTTATATTAAAATGTTTGTTTTATTATTATAGTAATTGTTATATAATTATACATCTGTCACTGATTTTAAATTACTTTAACTGTCTGTTATATTGTTATATCAAAATGTTTGTTTTCTTTTATGTCAAAACTTTATCTGCCACTAATGTTAACATTTTTATTGTCCCTTATAAATGAAACTGTTCTTTTCTGTAAACTGTCTCACAAATTAAAATCTTAGTGATCCTTTTGACAAAACTGAAATCATCTCTTAAAGGTGGAACAGAGAAATTAGCCTTATGTAGGAAAAACACTAGGCAAGAGAAACACAGAAAGATGTATGTGGGAAGCTTGAACAACTGGGAAATAAATGACCTTCATTAAAATGTCACATGACAAAGAGCATTGGAGAGTCATGATCATCGATGTTTGCTCGAGGTGAGGCACATAAAGAATTTGCTTATTTTAAAATCCCAACTTTCCTGTTTGTTTGAGGTATTTCTTAACAGCTTGTTAGTTATAGACATATATCTCCCCTTATATAGAAATCTTAACTCCCTTTATAAAGAAATCTTAACAGCGCTATAGACATCTTAACTCCCCTTATATAGAAATCTTCACAGCTTGTTATAGAAATCTTCACAGCTCGTTATAGAAATCTTAACTCCCCTTATATAGAAATCTTCACAGCTCGTTATAGAAATCTTAACTCCCCTTATATAGAAATCTTAACTCCCCTTATATAGAAATCTTCACAGCGTTATAGACATCTTAACTCCCCTTATATAGAAATCTTCACAGCTCGTTATAGAAATCTTAACTCCACTTATATAGAAATCTTCACAGCTTGTTATAGAAATCTTAACTCCCCTTATATATAAATCTTCACAGCTCGTTATAGCCATCTGAACTCCCCTTATATAGAAAGCTTCACAGCTCATTATAGACATCTTAACTCACCTTATATAGAAATCTTCACAGCTCGTTATAGACATCTTAACTCACCTTATATAGAAATCTTCGCAGCGTTATAGACATCGTAACTCCCCTTATATAGAAATCTTCACAGCTTGTTATAGAAATCTTAACTCCTCTTATATAGAAATCTTCACAGCTTGTTATAGAAATCTTAACTCCCCTTATATAGAAATCTTCACAGCTGGTTATAGACATCTTAACTCACCTTATATAGAAATCTTCGCAGCGTTATAGACATCTGAACTCCCCTTATATAGAAATCTTCACAGCTCATTATAGACAACTTAACTCCCCTTATATAGAAATCTTCACAGCTGGTTATAGACACCTTAACTCCCCTTATATATAAATCTTCACAGCTGGTTATAGACATCTTAACTCCCCTTATATAGAAATCTTCACAATGTTATAGACATCTTAACTCCCCTTATATAGAAATCTTCACAGCTCGTTATAATCATCTTAACTCCCCTTATATAGAAATCTTTACAGCGTTATAGACATGTTAACACCCCTTATATAGAAATCTTAACTCCCCCTTATATAGAAATTTTAACAGCTCATTATAAACTCATTATAGCCATTTTAACTCTCCTTATATAGAAATCTTAACAGCTCATTATAGACAACTTAACTCCCCTTATATAGAAATCTTCACAGCGTTATAGACATCTTAACTCTCCTTATATAGAAATCTTAACAGCTCATTATAGACATCTTAATTCCTCTTATATAGAAATCAGCTATGGTACTATTGCATAATGAAAGCAAACAACCACACACAGAAATACTTTTATATTTGCAGGGATATAGTGGTCAGTGTACTTACTATTCACTCCCCAGAAGGAGAATAATTGTATCTGTGTGTGACCAGTACAGCTGTGGGAGTCAATCCAATCTCATAAAATAGGTCACAATTGTTTGTGAAGGAATGGAATTGGACACACACACACACACCCCTCAGAATGTCATAACCTAAATTAGTTTGGGCTCTAACACTTTGCGCCCCTTGACCAGACAGCCAGAGCATCAAGTTAAGAGGGGTGAAGCCAGACAGGAGTGCTACATAAGGGATCAATGAAGAGTTGTCAACGAACACAGAAATTGTGTCGTTGACCTTTACTCGCTGAGGGAGACACTGAGAAGAGGATCTGAGCAGTTATGGGCTGAATGGTTTGATGTGCCATGCGGATGATCTGTCGACTCACTAACTTTACACGCTTGTGGCAATTTCAGCCATGGGGCAACTTTTTGTATGATATTCAATGTAAATTTCTGTGTACCGTATGGCTGGTCAGCTCCACTGATATCATGTACTACCCATCGTAAATGTTTACATATTATATTGCTGTGCTGTGACATTTCAACTGCATTGTACTTGAATAATTGTACTTTCATACATCATATTTTCCAATTTACAAATTCCATTGTTTCGGTTTACCTATATTTTTGAGTGCCTTTTTCCTTACATTGCATATAACTTTGTTTTCTACCTGCCAAAATTATTGATGTTCCCTTGCTTGATTTTCACATGTACATGCATATTTTGTTGCTTAATTGTACTTGTTGTAAAACTGGCTTTCTTGGAGTCATGATTGTGTACAATAATTTACTGCTTGTATGTCTTCATGTGAGTTCATTAGCGTATGACTTATTGTCATATGTTTATAAAAAGAATCTTAATTGAACTTTGTATAAATAATTCCTAATTTAATTTTTATAAATCCAATTTTTTGTTTGTTTTGTTACCAAGTGTCAGAAACTGAGTTGAGTTTAAAATTTTTTAAGATTCTCTTCTGCATCTTCTATCTCATAATCCTGTGTGTGGGTCGTCATGGCACCAATGTGGATATCTTCAAAGTCCATGTCTTCCATTCCTTTCAATCTTTAACCAGGTTGGCAGCCTATCTATTCTTTCATGTTGTCATCCACGATTTCTTTTGCCAGCCTTTTTGTTGCTTGCCTTTAACTCCACATAGGAACAGGTTTTGACAAGAAATCACGTCAAGTTATGTTACCAAAGAGATTGCATGGCTGAAAGGGTTAGAGCACTCGATCTTAAACAAGCAAGTTTTTAACATATCAAACATTTCATTTTTTAACATTATCAAACAAGGCAAGTTTTTAACATTATCAAACAAGGCGCTGAGATGCAGTGATGTTTCCAAGGCACCAGGGCCGGGTTATATACTGGCCAAGACCTTTTGACTCGTCCTCGTCGAGCGTCCTGGGCAACAGGTCCCTTCGGGGTCCTGGCTAAAGTCAGTAGGATCGCCGATTCCTCCGAAGTCAAAGAGTGTCTGCCTGTATGGCGAGGAACCACCAGTCTGCACACTAATAAGCCAGACATGGGACAACGGATACTCACGCAAACCTCAGGTCCTGTATGACATCACACTGATGTTGGACAACAGGATGCCTTCATCCGACATACAGGACTTCGCGCTGAAGCTCAAGCCAACGAACACAAGCAAGCAAGCAAACAAGGCAATTTTTTAACATCAAACAAGGCAAGTTTTCAATGCCCCACTACTGCCAGGAGACTCTGTTGGCATAGTGGTAAGTTCATCTTACCAAACCATTGGTGTGGGTTCAGACCCCAATTATGTCAGCATTTATTTCCCCAAACAGTACGGCTTTGGGATTTACCCGGCCTCATAAAATGGGTATCAGAAAACTTTCTGGGAAGTGTTTGAAAGAAAAGAAATTGAGGAAGGTAACCAGCCACACCATCTCATTGTCTCTTAATCTGGAAAATGTGAAAGCCTAACACTTCTGGTCCCAGCAGCAGTATGTGTCATGGCAGTGATTGGTTAGCAGTAGTGTCTGGCCAGGGTACCTCTGCATCTCCTCAACTGATGGTAGCAGTGGCATTGCAGATTTCAACAAGAAACTATGCAAACCAAACATAATATTCATTAGCTGGCCAAAAAGGACATCATCATTTCTGCAGATCTGTGTTCAGGTTTCTCTGTGAAAAAAAATGTGTTTTCTATGCACTTTCTGCTGACTCGGGTGTCATCTTGAATATTTGTTTTGCTTGAGCGTATTATTTCATTGTTTTTAAACATGATTGCTTTGCGAGCCTCGTGAAATTATTAAAGTGAAGGTATTGTTATATATGTTCCCAAAGCCACGTTTCGTTCATTTTGTATAAATATGTGTCTGTCAACTTGGTGAGATTTTGTTAAACTGTATGAACAAATACTTTTCGTGATCAGTCAGTAATCTACCAGGCTAATGTCACTATATGAGGCTGTCACTCTATGAAGCTTATATCACTCTATGAGGCTTATATCACTCAATGAGGCTCTTGTCAGTCTATAAGGTTCTCATAACTTATGTCACTCTTTTAGGCTTATGTCCCTCTTTGAGGCTCATGTCACTCTATGAAGCTCATGTCACTCTATGAAGCTCATGTCACTCTATGAGTTTCATATCACTCCATGAGGCTAATGCCACTCTGTGAGGCTCATGTCACCCTGTGAGGCTGTCACTATAAAGGTTTATGTCACTCTATTAAGATTATATAACCCTATGAGGCTCATGTCACTCCATGAGGCTCGAGGCTCATGTCACTCCATGAGGCTCATGCCACTCTATGAGCATATGTCTCTCCATGAGGCTAATGTCATTCTAGAGGTGTATGTCTCTCTATGAAGCTTATATCACTCTATGAAGCTTATATCACTTAATGAGGTTCCTATCACTCCATGAGGCTCGTGTCATTCTATGAGCATCTGTCACTCTAAGAGCTTATGTCACTCTATGAGACTCATGTCACTCTATGAGCTTATGTCATTCTTTGAGGTTTTTGTCACTCATGAGCTTAAGTCACTCTATGAGCCTATGTCATTCTTTGAGGCTTATGTTACTCAATGAAACTCATGCTCATGTCACTCTATGAGCTTATGTCACTCAATGAGGCTCATGTCACTCTATGAGGCTTGTGTTGCCCTCATTGCTTATGTTACTCTATGAGGCTAATGTCATTCTATGAGGCTCATGCCACTTAAATAGGCTCATATCACTCACTCTATGAGCACATGTAACTCTATGAGGCGTGTGTCACTCTATGAAGCTTATGTCACTCTATGAGACTTGTGTCACACTCATAGCTTATGTTATTCTATGAGGCTTATTTCACTCTGTGAATCTTATTCACTCAGCTTATGTCACTCTATAAAGCTTATGTCACTTCATCAACATATATCACTCTATAAGACTTATGTCACTCTGTGCAACTGATATCACCCTATATAGCTGATGTCATTCTAGCAACCAAAAAAGCTCGGAGATGAAGAAATACCCATGAAAGTACTAGAAGTACAATATACTGGAAAAAATGAGGAAGGAGTAGATCCAGAAAAGCATTGATAAAACAGACAGGCAGATATATCCACGGAGACCTGCCTGTGTAAACAAGAGCGGCACAAAACAAACAACTCTGGATTGATCAGGAAGCTTCACCACCAGCCCAAGGGCTTAATTACTTGACGTCGTCATCTGTAAGTCCTGTCTTAGATAATTACTTAAGTGTTGCGACAGAGGTAGTTGTCATTTTTACAGTAGTAACTGATTTCATCTGGTGGAGTTTTGAGTTTTTTTTAATTTTGAGCTCGCTCGCTTTGAACTCAAGTGTAGTCCACACACACTACTTCCAGTAGTGCTGGACTGAATGTTGCGTGTGGATTAGCTTTCCCTATTAACAGTGTCCCTCGCCATCAGGCGAACCTGCTCTGATTTACATCCCCCAAGTCAAGGATGACAGGCCAACATTTTAGTCCAGCTGTCCAGTGTAGGGGTTGAACCTCTTACCTCGACATCAGCACACCGGATGTTTAAGAACATGCGTTCTTATCCATTTGTCCATGCTGACCTACATCTGGTGGAGTTAAGGTAACAGTAGTTGTCGTGAATATTTGATTCTAGCATTATATCAGTTTCTGTTTATGTGGTCAACGTTTACTAGGCCTATGTTAGAATTATGTTATTCTATTAGGATTATGTCATTATGAGTGTGTGTCACTCTATGAGGGTGTGTCACTATGAGGTTTATGTCACTCTATGACGCTTATGTCACTCTATGAGATTTATGTCACATTATGAGGCCTATGTCACTCTGTGAGCATGTGTCACTCTATGAGGTGTATGTCACCCTATAATGCTTAAGTCACTCTATGAACATGTGTCACCCTATGAGGTTTATGTCACTCTGTAAATGTATATCACTCTATTAGCATATGTCACTCTATGAGGTTTATGTCACTCTATGAGGCTGATGTCACTTCATGTGGTCATGAGAAGAAAATTAAAACTAGAAAAACATATTGCTACTTATCTCAGAATCCCAGACTGTGATACCAACATGAATTTCACGTTAATACTCTTATATATACAGCCGTGGGAGTTCCAGGTAAATGAGTGGAAGTAGTACATGAAAAAGGGGGAGGAAGTTAAGGCAGGAAACTAGAAATAATGGAGATGTGATGGTGGTCCGGGAGTTAAAACTAAGAAGGAGTGCCCCGGTGGATGTCTGTCTATACAATGTATGAGTGGGTGCCAGTAAAGGGTTGGCCATAGTTGGCGAATATTAAATAGCAATGATGTGTGCACCTATGTATGATGGTGATAATAACGAAACTTTGCTCCTTTATATGTGTGCCAAAGGGATCCTGAAGTATGGGTAGACTGATACGTGTGAGCGCGCTTATATACATACATCTACACACCTCAACAAACATATGTATATTGTATATATGAGACAGGAGAAAGTGATAGAGAGAGGGGGGTGTGTCGGTATACAGAGAAGAACTTCCCATATTCAATCCACATAGGATATGCGGAATTAGAAGGTCTACAAATACGAGGCTTCACTCATACTGTTCCATATGAAATGGAGTCAGTAGGGTTGATTGTTATACCACATACTGTAGGATATTCAAGAACGAGAAGTCAGCATTTTAGTCCAACCGACCTCTGTAAGGGTTGAATCCGCTACCTCAACATCAGCACAGCAGAAGTTTGTGAGTGTGAGTTCTTACCCATTCTGCTATGCTGCCCTCCAGTGATTGAATTGTTGGTTTGTGCCCCAATGAGGGAATCGGGATACAGGGCAAAAGAAGAAGAAGTCATTGATTGATTGATCTAGGAACCGACATCACAGCATTCGGGACATTCCCATAAGCGCTCCGTCTCCATCCTCAGCAACCAGCGAAGAGTTCCAACACTAATAGTTCCAGTAGCAATCTGATTATATGTCCGTCTCGCCTTTCCTCTGAGCGTCGAGCGTCGGCCAGATCCTCTCGTCATTCCTCGCTGCCTCATTCTAACCAGACTATGGTGATCCATTTGCTCCTCCGAGGTGTGCACGTGCTCCCACAAGGCCGCAACCACGTCTGTTTTGTCATGCATCAATACTCCACCAAGTTTTGCCGAGCCAGCCAATCTGTCCGCCTGTTCATTCCCTAGCACACCGGCATGCCCCGGAGAAAAGATCCAGGTGATGTTTGCTACCTGTGACCTCCGAAGCGAAGCAAGCCACTCTGCACGAAGCTTGCCTATTCTCACCCTTCTCAGCATGCTTTCTGAGTCAGTTACAATCACAATATGTGTATGTATCGTGTTTTCTATCCAGCGGAAAGCTGCACTGACCGCCTCCACCTCCATTCTTAAGCTAGATGTAGTGTCATCATACGCCAGGCTCTCCTGCACCAAACGCCGACCATTAGTTTTTGCCAAGAACCCCCAAGCACTTCTCCTACCTCTCAACACCGACCCATCCGTGTAGATAATCACATCACCCGGGCGAGAATTTTCCTGAATTAATTGCTGAATTTCCACTTCCGTGGCCCCTGCTGGCCACTCCCTGCACTCCCGGCTCAATGTGATTATAACTCTGCACAAGTCTGACTGCACGGCTGGCACTCTGACCCACTCCTCTCCTCGCCTAATGTTCTCCAAGGGGCACACCTGTCTGATCGTATCCTCCGCCTGAGCCATCCATGATTTCCCTCTTATCAGTCGCTGACCCTTAACGGCGTCCAGCGCCTCATTCAACGGGTGATCTGTGTCAGCAGCTACTCTGGGGTATGCCTTCGCCTGCATCACCTTGTGCCTACTAGCAACAGTAGGCAGACCAAGAATGTAACGCATACACACTACTGGAGTGTCTCTGGTGCATCCCAGAATGACCAGCATAGCCTCGTTCTGTATGCGCTCTAATTTCACCAGCTGACTCTTTGAGACAGTGAGCAGTCCTAGTCCATAATCAATCACTGAGAGGATCAAGTGCTGGTATAGTGTGAAGAGCATTCTCTGCTCTGTGTCCATTGCAGCCATAATTTTAAGTGCATTGAGTCCCTTTTGAGAAGAAGTCATTTGAAAGGTAACAACAGTTGTCCCGCAGAAAGGACATTTTAAGATACACCATCACGCTAATAAGTCATGCTTGCAAAATCTTTCTTTGAACCATGAAGAAGTTTGGAAGTACTTACATATGAACGTAGGTCAGTATGGCCGAATGGATCAGAACGCGTGTTCTTAAACATCCGGTGTGCTGATGCTGAGTTAAGGGGTTCAATCTCTACACCGGACAGTTGTACTAAAATGTTGGCCTATGTCCTTGACTTGGGGACGTAAATTACAAGTACCTCTGAAGTCAGAGTGGGTTCGCCTGATGGCGAGGGACACTGTTAATAGGTAATGTTAATACACACACAAAATTCAGTCCAGCACTACTATGAGTGCCGGTCTCTCTGGCTGTGGGGTTACAACACTTTCTCTCTGTAATCCCGTTTATCACGCAGAGTCTCGTAGCGGAGCGAGAGCTGAGGCGGTTCGACCCCCGTTCGTGACTTGCGGGATACTGAGCCGGCCGCTCAGAAAGCAATGGCAAACTACTGAGCGTAATCTTGCCAAGAGATCAACATACAGCTGAAAGATGCTGGTGTTGACAGCTAAGTCCTGTAAAGGATATGCTAAAAAAAAAAAAAAAAAAAAAAAAAACTACTATGAGTAGTGTGTATGGACTACGCTTGAGTTCAAATCGAGCGAGCACATTTTTAAACAAAATATGAACTACAAGAAGAGGAACCAGGGACCATATATCTACATGAGAACTTCTTTGAGAAATGCATAAAGTACAATATAGATCTTCGTACTTTTTATCAGAAATAGTAGCCCAGAGGAAGGGTTGGTTTCCTAGAGACGAGCGGGGGTGTGGCTTCGTGAACCATAAACGGGGTACGAAGTAGGCGGCAACATGGCGGCTATAACGTGTACTTGTGCATAGCCAAGCGCCGGCGTGAAGGCAACGACAGAGAAGAACTGCCCTGGGAGAAGCTGGCTTTTCACTGCCAAAGGGAACGAAACACTTGGTGCGCGATGTTCTCCTCCGCGAGGATAGCTTGGGAACCGGCATAATTAACAGTTGTGGGACAAGCGGGAAAAAACTCAACGTCTCGATAAATGGTACGAACGCACGACAGAACACACCCAGACTCATGACCTGGGTGGGGCCTCTCCTCCCCCAGATCGCGCCAGGAAGGTAAAGGACCGAAACAGTCCATGAAGAGGACCCCATCTGACGATCAGAAAAGTCCTGTTAAACCTGCTCCGCGGCGGGGTTTTTATCACTTTTATGAGAAATATGGGGTTTCCGGTACATTTGATCCGCTGCCAAGATATGATTGGATAACACGATTTATGAGGAGATCATGGGGTAGCGCCAGATAGGGGTAATGAACGAAAACAAATAATTATTCACGAATATTTGCACAGTAAATCAACATGTCACAGACGGAAGTGTTTTTACGCATAAAAGAATACACTATGCAACATGGGCATCACCGGACCACAGTGCACAAAATGAAACTGACAGCGAGCTTAGATAATCTCTAAATTACTAAACGTTTTTAGAGGTGCAGATGCAAGGAGACATAGATTATGGTCGTCGATAGGAAGAAAGAAAAACCACAATGTAATATTATATTAAATATACAAGTAAGTGAATCGGTACAACTATCTCGGATTTGATGGGAGATGCTTTGAAGAGGCTAGAACAAGAATCGCTATAGCGAAGGTAGCCTTTTGCAAAATGGAAAACATACTGACCAATAAAAATATGTGAATTGAACGAAAGAAAAAGAGCGTTGAAGTGCTACATAGAACCTGTAAGTTTGTTATATATGTGAAACGCCGACAAAGAGCAGACATGCTGAAAAACATTTAATGGCAGTGGAAATGTAGTTTCTGAGAAAAATGCAAAGGATACCATGAACAGGCAGAAAAATAAACAGTCAGCAAGTCCTACAAGAGGCAATTGAGAACCGTAGACTGATTGGAGAAATTAGACATAGGCAGTCAAAATAAACTGGAGAAGTTTGTGACAACTGGCATGATTGAGAGAGGAAAGAACAAGGGACAAGCAGAGAGGTAATTATCCGGATGGCTTGGCCATATGGCATAATCGAGATAAAAACATAGAGCTGATCCACGGTTGTGATCATCGTGTGAGATGGTTGTGATGATCGTGTGAGATGGTTGTGATGATCGTGTGAGATGGTTGTGATGATCGTGTGAGATGGTTGTGATGATCGTGTGAGATGGTTGTGATGATCGTGTGAGATGGTTGTGATGATCGTGTGAGATGGTTGTGATGATCGTGTGAGATGGTTGTGATGATCGTGTGAGATGGTTGTGATGATCGTGTGAGATGGTTGTGATGATCGTGTGAGATGGTTGTGATGATCGTGTGAGATGGTTGTGATGATCGTGTGAGATGGTTGTGATGATCGTGTGAGATGGTTGTGATGATCGTGTGAGATGGTTGTGTTGATCGTGTGAGATGGTTGTGATGATCGTGTGAGATGGCGAAACATGACCGCCCACGCTTGTCAACATGGCGCATGATGATGAAGGGAACTGTATAAGATGGCGAAAGGTGACTTGACGTAAGTCGCGCGCGTTCGTCGTCACATTGGCAACTGCGAACGCTAACAAGACAAATCACCTGCACAAGTCTAGAAGCCTGATACGGGGGAAATGGCACGTTGCGAGAACACCAAACGACACGTGGCATCCAAGATGTGTAGCGTGGGAGCCGACAAGAAGACGAGCGGAAAGAATCTACCTGCGAGCTGCAGCAAACAACAAGAACTTCAAGCAACCTCTAACGAAGCTACCACGAGGAAGGACGACGACAACCCACCGCAAACAAGAGCCAAACCTACTGAGAAGCAGAGAGAGGAGAAAGACATCAGAGTCGGAAACACCGACTCGCAGACAATCAAGTGGGTTGTCAAGCGTATCCAAGTGGAGCTATCTGACGAAGAAATCCTGAAGCAGCTACAAGAAGAGAATCTCCACATCCGATTCTTTAAGGCGTAGCGGCTCCTCACCTACTCCAAGATTCCTACAATTTTGGCTGTGGTGACGACAGAGGGCAGCGAGATGCCGATCACAGTATCAATCAACAAAAAATACAACAGCCAGAGAGATTTATCCCAAGAGTCAATCAATGTTCCAGATGCCAGATGGCCGGCCACAGCAGAGCAGCATGTCGCAGTAAGACGGACATCTGCCGTTACTGCGCCGATCACCACGCCTACAAGGAGTGTCCGCTGGTCAAGCTGGACACGGACTTCGGAGCACCCAACAACAAAAGAAAGTGCGCCAACTGCCTGGGCAAGCATGGAGCAAGATACTTGGGCTGTCCGTACCTCCAAAGACACAGAGACGTCTTAAAGTTCGCCATCACAACAAAGACTCCATGTATGGACGCAATGCGGAGGTGCGAGTCAGCCACGTGCAGCTCACAAGCGGAAAAAGCTCAACGGTAAGACCAGATAGATGAGCTAAAGAAGCAAATCAATCTACTTCAAACACCGGCACCGACCAGCGACAATGAAAAGCTGCTTGCTGAAATAAAGGAGATCCAGCAAAACATCAAACAAGAAGTGGAACATATGGCCGAGATGAAGAAGGAAAACGAAGAAATGCTACGCACCATTAAAGCGGAGAGAGAGAGAGAGAGAGCTGCTAAAAGCTGAAATGGAATTAATCCGAAACAAATCAACAGAAGCCATACAAGAAAACACAGACAAGCCGCAAGGCGAAACCCAACAAAAGACAGAACCGAAACCGCAAGATAAAGACAGCAGCCCAACCAAGACGACCGAGAAACGCAAGGGGAAACCAATATTCTGCCAGACTCCGGAAGAAAACCAAGATGAATACCCTGACGACAGCATGGAGTGACCCAGGGGAACCTACCATGGAGGAGTGCATAGAAGCGGTAAAGAGACGGGGAATTAAAGAGGGACTCAGGCGCGAGGAATTCAGAAGGCGATGGAAAGAAAAATAAAAGAAGCCCAAGAAACTCAGAGGGAAACCAATAGAATACCCCGAGATACACTATGACACTGAGGCCGACCTCGAGTACTATATAGATGACGGAGAGATCGTCCCATGACTGACCAAAGAGGAAGCAATCGAAAGACAGCAAGAACTGAAACGTGAAAGTGAAGAAAGGCGCAAGAAGGAAAATTAAATCGAAAAGCTTCTACAGGCAATACACAAATAAGGAGGCAGAAATACCAAACAAAAAGTCCTTATAAGGACTGGAACCAGTCAAGCCAGACGAGCCAGGAGTTTTCATTAACAAAAGAAACCATCAGAGGAGACGGGAACAAAGGACAACCGCCGACCAACCCCTCCCCCCCCCCCCAGCTGACGTCACAGACACAAAAGCTTACATAAACAGTCCGAGATAGGACTTACTCGTAAGAACGCACAAGACAAGAAACAGGGTAAAAATACCCACAAAAATCGCGGATCTCAACAATAACCAAAGCTTAGGAGGCAGGTTTAACGAGACCGAATTTGGAATTTTTTATTTATTTATTTTTTTTTTTTTTGAAAATTGGAATTAGAGCTGACGTAAGTTGGTTGAGGCCCTCTGCTCCATTTGGGCAATGAAAGACAGAAAAAATAGGGCGGCGCTGGGGTCTACCGAATCTTATAATAATGGTTACCATGTCATTTTCACAATGTTATTGCAGTTGTCTGGGAAGGAAAGACGACGCGCAAGGGACTGGTCAGTTAACCCCGTAATACCCTGAGCTTGGATGTGTGACAGCCTAAAACTTCATACCTCAATGGCAGACTACCTTATCGAGAAAAAATAGTACTTCAGAAATACCAATCAGTATGTAGAAAATAATATAATAAGAATACACACAGTTTCATCTCATCTCATCATGTTCCTCTTCTACCTTGCGGTGTCGAGGTGAAGTATAAACAGCGGGAGAATGCCCACTTATGGGCTTCATGTATCGATATTCCCGTGGACTCTGTTATTCCCTGCGTCTATCGTTTACGTGGTCGGCCTCTTCCTCTGCTTCCTTCTGGTGTGTACATCATTGCTTGTTGTGGTATACGGTTCGTTGTAATAACACAGTAAGACTAGTAAGAGGGTCTTTCATAGATCTAGAATATTTGAGGAAGTCAATGGAAGTTAAATTTAGCACCAAACTTAGAATGGTTAACTCCAATGTTAAATTGGTATTACAGAATGGGTAAATACAAACATTAAATACAGGCAGTCATCGTGTTTTTTTTTTTTTTTTTTTTTTTTTTGGCCACGTTATGAGAAGACAAAAACTGGAACATGTTCTGACAACCGGAAAGATTTACAGAAAGAGAGATAAGGAAGAACGCGTGAGAAAATTCGTGACATTCTTGTGTCATGGCACGAAAGGGAGTCAACACACGAATTGATCCATGACGCCGGATATCGTAATTTATGGAGAAGCATGATCGCCCGTGCCAGTCGGCAAGGCACTGGATGATGTATGGATCAGAAACATTGAGAACGAATAAATTAAATTACGAATAAACAGCAAACATTCACAAACTGATGTATGCACGCACAGTAGGACTGAAATGGTGTGACATGGTCACCATTGTAGAGCTCACTGAGAAATAGAGAGTTAGCTGCGTATTCTTTACGGACGTAGCAGTCAGTTTCCAGCATTTTTGGGCTGTTTGTAATTCCTGGGCAAGTTTACGTTCAGGAGTTTGCTATTGCTTTTTGAACGACCAGCATTCATATCATTGTATGGAAACCAGCGCAAGGCGGTGCTTTCAAATCGCCCGCAGCGGTAATTCGAACGCGGTATGGGATACCCAAAGACCACAGAGGGAACTTAAACAAATGCCACTGAATCAAGATGTGAGGAAAAGACGCTAGCACACACACACTGAGAACCCCTGATCACGGTGTAACTAGACACTCTTGTCTGGAACCCATAAGGTAAAGGAAATAGCGGGATACCTAACAACACACGGAGAAGAGAATTACAGATGAATGATACTGGGAGAAAATGGAAGCGGGGGGGGGGAGGGGGGGGGGGTGCTGTGGGAGATAGCAAAACATAGGACGGTTTGACGTGGTTTGTTTGAGGACCTAAGCCAGGGCAGTGGCAGAAGAAGAAGAAGAAGAAGAAGAAGAAGAAGAAGAAGAAGAAGAAGAAGAAGAAGAAGAAGAAGAAGAAGAAGAAGAAGAAGAAGAAGAAGAAGAAGAAGAAGAAGAAGAAGAAGAAGAAGAAGAAGAAGAAGAAGAAGAAGAAGAAGAAGAAGAAGAAGACCTGAAGGGCCTTGACAAATACCCAGCGGAAATCCTTAAGTTTCAGTAATGACAAGACATTGCAGTGTACGCTCCGTCGACTCAACAGTTAATACTAATCGAGCTGACTGTTCCGTTCAAGTTAAGAGTCAAGGAGCAGCACACTTATAAAATGGAGAAATACACTGACATGGTCGCAAGTCTGAGACCAGAAGGATATGCCTCCAAGCTATTTGCTTTTGAGATGGGCGCAAGAGGCCTTGTTACCAGCTCGGCATACAACGTGATGAAACAACGAGGTGTAAAGGGACAAACGGGCACTTTAAAGACTTGGCGAGCTAGCGAAGAAGGCCTCAGGCTGACTATGGAGCAAGTATAATGCAGGATGGGACAAGGATATGCAGTAAATGGTTCAACTTTGCCTGCAATGTGAGTCACCGTCTCTCAAGAAGAACATCAGCACGCAAACCCTCTACAAAAGATTGCAACTCTACAATGAGACTGAAACATCTGCTATGGTCTTGTGTCGATCCGGGTTCCATCCCACCAGAGAAGAACAGGGCACCCAAACGGGGTCAGCCAAAGTACAACCTCTGTAAACAAGCGTAGGCAACGATTGCTTATGGTGGAGTAGTACGTCTTGCGAGGACCACGTCCTGCAGCAATGGCTAGGGTCCGGGGGGGGGGGAAGCTTTCATAGAATGAGCCCAGATGAAGAGCTGGCTTCCGCCGCTGGGAGCGGGCTGGATGCTGTAGCCACGAACGGGACACGAAGAAGGTAGCGCGGCTGCAGTGACGTCTATTGACAGTGGCATAGCTAGTCGCCAAGACAGATGTGAAGACATGCCAACTGCCGGGGGGAAAAGGCTGGCTTTCACACGGTCAGCTACGGTGCAGTGCCAACGTTGGTAGATGCACCGAGTACCCGATGTCCACCCTCCAGGGTGGAATGGCCACTGGGCAGGCACACTAAGCGGTGTCGACAAGGGAAATGTCTCGATGAATACACACGACGGGAGAAAACATCCGGGAGTCATGACCCAGACGGACCCGCCCCCCGAGAGCGCCAATAAAGTAAAGGGGCCTAAACATTCAGCTAGGGAGGGGGGACAACTTCTGATGATCAGATGCCTCCTGTCGTGCTTGCTGCCAGGCGCAGTTTTACCACTAAGAAACGGCAACGCTCTGTGATATGATTGATTGATTGATTGATTGATTGATTTAGGAACCGACATCACAGCATTCGGGGCATTCCCATAAGCGCTCCGTCCCCATCCTCAGAAGCCAGCGAAGAGTTCCAATCCCAATAGTACCAGTAGCAATCTGATTATATGTGTCTCGCCTTTCCTCTCAGCGTCGAGCATCGGCCAGATCCTCTCGTCACTCCACGCTGTCGCATACTTGCCTGACCATGGTGATCCATTTGCTCCTCCGAGGTGTACACGTGCTCCCACAAGGCCGCAACCACGTTTGCCTTATCATGCATCAATACTCCACCAAGTTTTGCAGAGCCAGCCAATCTGTCCACCTGTTCATTCCCCAACTTACCAGCATGCCCCGGAGAAAATATCCAGACGATGTTTGCCACACCTGACTTCCGAAGCGAAGCAAGCCACTCTGCACGAAGCTTGCCAGTCTTCACCCTACTCAGCATGCTTTCTGAGTCAGTTACAATCATGATGTGTGTGTATCGTATTCTCCATCCAGCGGAAAGCTGCACTGACTGCCTCCGCCTCCATTCTTAAGCTAGATGTTGTGGTATCATATGCCAGGCTCTCCTGCACCAAACGTCGACCATTAGCCTTTGCCAAGAAACCCCAGGCACTTCTACTACCTCTCAACACCGAACCATCTGTGTAGATAAGCACATCACCCGGGCGAGCATTATACTGAATTAATTGCTGGATTTCTACTTCCGTGGCCCCTGCTGGCCACTCCCTGCACCCCCGGCTCAATGTGATTATAACTCTGCACAAGTATGACTGCTCCACTGGCACTCTGACCCACTCCTCTCCTCGCCTAATGTTCTCCAAGGGGCACACCTGTCTGATCGTATCCTCCGCCTGAGCCATCCATGATTTCCCTCTTATCAGTCGCTGACCCTTAACTGCGTCCAGCGCCTCATGCAACAGGTGATCTGTGTCAGCAGCTACTCTGAGGTATGCCTTCGCCTACATCACCTTGAGCCTACCAGCAACAGTCGACAAACCAAGGATGTACCGCATACACACTACTGGGGTGTCTCTGGTGCATCCCAGAATGACCCGCATAGCCTCGTTCTGTATACGCTCCAATCTCACCAGCTGACTCTTTGAGACAGTGAGCAGTTCTAGACCATAATCAATCGCTGAGAGGATCAAGTGCTGGTATAGTCTGAAAAGCATCCGGGTGGCTGACAGCACCCATTTCAGTGCACCAGTCAATCACTTTGTCTACTGTCGCCTGTCACTCATGGGCTGTGCCCACCCCATCTCTCCCCTGCTTATGTGCAAGAATATCATCTGCAAATGTTAGAATCTTTCCAACCCCTGGTGCTTCTAGGTTTACAATTTTGCTCGTATACACGTTAAAGAGCACCGGTGAGATTGCAGATCCCTGTGGCAGTCCCGGGGTTAAAATATGTGGCTCTGAGGTCCATGCACCCAGACGGAGAGCAATCCGACGAGAATGTAGGACGGCTGCTATCCAGTTCACTAACCAGGGATTGGCCCCCTTCTCCATCAGTGCGGTCATCAAAATATCATATCGAACTCTATTGTACGCATCCTCGAGATCAAGCGCCGCCGCCATCGTTTCTTGTGATATATACCAACAAAAGAAACACACATTACACCTTGTAAATACAGACTGCTTTTCATTAAATAACAGTTTTAAAAAACACAAGAGATCATAAACAGCACCCCTCAAAAAAATGAACGGGGTAGGGGTAATGGTACAATCGAAATCAAGGAATCAAAGCTGCATTACTTATCTGATTAGCTTTCTTCATGTCTGTTACAGCTGATTCTGCTATCTGGCGAAGTTGCTACAACAGCAAGTTTTATAATTAAATGGCTTTGCTTTGTGTCTCGTTAACTTGGGTTGTGATTTTGTGAGATGGAATCCGTAGGATAGATAGCAGCTCGTTCTTGTGCCCAGTGATTGTTGTGTGTCCACCACAAGAGATAACATTAATTTTGTGTAGATATATGAAACCTGAGGTGAAGAACTGTTCTTTTCAGGGATGTGCCGTTTCTCATTCTCATGAATGAACTGAACATATAACACTGATATGAAATAAATTATGCTTTCTTATTGAAAAGAAAAACAATATTTGTACAAAATAATATCACATTAAAAGAAAGACGTGTAATTAACATAGTTAAAGGGACATAACAACATAACAGTTATATCAAGGGACACTGTTGAAAATTGCATAGATGTATTATGTGATTTAATAATTCTAGTAATTGTCACACTCTTTTATAAATATAAATTAACGAAAGTTATGTGCGCTATAAATAACATGGTAATAACTTAAGTTATCTTCAAAGTTTATATAAAAATTATGGCTCTATTTTACATGCATGAAAATTTTATAACTCATTTTTCTATTTTTCCTCGATATAACATTTAATGTTTTATTCTTTTAATGACACTGTCTCTGCCGATGATATATAACTATTTTTGGCAGACCTTGTACAAGGTCAATTATTTGAAACTCCGAAGAATGTCTTAAACCTGAATGGCTTATCCACGGGACTCATAAAGCGCCACTACCAACAGCCGAAAATAAAACCAGACGAAACGACAGTCCCTAAACTCAAGGTATTTATCCAGCTAAACTTTCGAGAGGATAACGTAATGCAGCGACTACAGGACCGGCGCATTACAGCAGTCGGCCGAACATTCTGTGCTGTAACTCCAGTTATTAGGTACAGAACCACACGGAATCCCACCCCAGCAGTTAAAGAATATGTCTCACAGTACGCCAAATCCAACTGCATTTACCAAATCACATACAGGTGCCAGCCTACCTACATCGGCAGAACAGAGCGGCAGTTGTGCAACAAAGTGGTTGAACACATACCTAATTGGATTGACAAGATACTACACACATGCAATGGGAGCCTAAGGAGGCCAACACACCCCAAACTTCCCGCTTCGTCGATTGCACGGCACGTGTTAGTAACCGGTCATGTTATTGATAGCGACAGTGCCTATCGCTTGTTGTTCGATACACAAAATAATCGCTTGTTAAAGTTTGCAGAAGCCATAATGACGAATCTACATAAGCCAGTTTTGTGCAGACAGAAAGACATGATAGTCAATTTAAAATTACCGTGGTAGACTATTGACATTACTGTGTGAACATGTGTATATTTCAGCTTGAAGGATTTATCGAGTTATTTTACTTTAAGTTGCGTAAATTCTGCAGTATGTACCTGATGAGATGCAGCGAAATGTGCCTGGCAATAAATCGTGCAATCTATTGTTTATTTCTTCATTATTCAAAATAAATTATCCTTACACTCAGAAGTTCCAGATGGCTATTACTGGAGCTACCTTTAATGAAGTTCTGGCAAAGAGAAATCAGAAAACGAAGGTTCGCAAAGCCCAGCGTGAACAAGCTATCAGAGCTTACAAGGGAATGGTTAAAGTCAAGGAAGCCCAAAAGAAGACAACCAAGCTTGCTCCAGTCAAACAAATGAAGCAGCCAATGGCAGCCTAGCAACCTTTGGCTAAAACACCACTTGTTGGGGGAAAGCGATAAATGGGTCATTAATAAAGCAGTTTCTCGCTCTGATTTTAAAAAAGGCCAAATGAAAAGAAAAAATGGGAGGTCCCATTCGGCACTGAATCCAGAATTCCGAGACCTATGGTTAGATATGAATTCTGCCCATATTCCACACTTGTTCCTGCAAAGGGGAGATGGGACGTCGTCATTTGGAGATTACAGGTTCGAATACCGGTCGTTAACTATAGCTGTCAATGTTTATGTTGTCTAGTGCGTGTTCTAGTCTCTACAAAGCAATTGGACAAAAGATGAAGAGGGCGTGGCTCTGATGATAGGGATGGACGAATGGGAGGACGACGTTGACGCCAATCCTACCAATAATATCAACTGAGGAATTATCTGAGGCTACTCATATCAAAGTCAAGTATAAGAAAGTCAAGTATATAACAGGAAACACTAAATATGATTTGTGTACATTGAGTAATGACAAGGAAATACAAAACAAATTCAACATAGAAGTACAGAACAGATTTGAAATATTGTCTGATCTAGAGATCCTATTCCAGGATGTAGATGATCAATGGGAAACGTTGAAGAATTCAATCAATGTGGCTGCAGAAACAACTATTCCAAAATTAAAGAAGGTGGGTCGTAAGAATTGGATGACTGAAGAAATTTTACACCTCATGGAAACAAGAAGACTCAACAAAAATAATTCTGTCAAATATGAAGAAATTCACAGACAAGTCAGAACATTATGTAAGGAGGCAAAAGAAGCATGGCTTGAGGAAAAGTGCTTAGAAATTGAAAGCCAACACAACAGTCAAAATACCAAATTAGTGCACAAAAGAATTCAGGAACTTACTAATAAAAGAACAAGTACATCAACAGAGTGTCTAAAAACTGAAGATGGCAAAATCATAATAGAAAGAGACCAGATTCTACAGGTATGGACAGATTATGTGAAACACCTTTATGATGATAACAGAGACGAACAGTATGATATTAGATTTAATAATGAAGGACCGCCAATTTTGGAGATGGAGGTTCGAAATGTTCTTAAGCATATGAAAGCTGGCAAGGCCCCCGGTGCAGATAACATCACAACAGAAATGATTAAAGCTTTAGAAGAATTTGGACTAGATCAAGTCACCACACTGCTGAACACATTATATGATACTGGAGATATACCTCCTGAATTATGTAACTCTATATTTATTGCAATCCCAAAGAAATCAGGAACCTTGGAATGTGATCAACATAGAACAATTAGTATAATGAGTCACATCACAAAGATTTTGCTAAGAATTATCATGCAAAGAATGAGGAAGAAGATACAACCTGAAATAGGGGAAGAACAATGCGGGTTTGTAGAAGGAAAGGGTACAGTAAATGCTGTGTATATGCTGCGAACAGTTATTGAACGTGCTATAGAAGTAAACAAGGATATACATCTTTGCTTTATTGACTATACAAAGGTTTTTGATAGCGTTAGACATGTCAGCATGGTGGATATGCTTGCAGATCAACAAATTGATGGGAAAGACATTAGACTTATAAAAAACATATATTGGAAACAACAAGCTGCAATAAGGATTGATAATGAAGTGGGACAGTATCAGCCAATTAAGAGAGGTGTTAGGCAGGGATGTGTGATGTCTCCAGATCTTTTTTCCCTGTACAGTGAAAATATTTTCAGAAATGTAGAGGATATAAATGGAATCAGCATTGGAGGACGAAACATCAATAACATTAGATATGCAGATGATACAGTATTAATTGCAGACAATGCGCAGGACCTGCAACAATTAGTAGATGCGGTTGTTGTACACAGTGAGCAACTGGGGTTAGAATTAAATTGTAAAAAGACTCAGGTTATGGTCGTCAGTAGGAAGGAAGAAGTGCCACAATGTAATATACAAGTAAATGGAAATATTCTTCAACAAGTGAATCGGTACAATTATCTTGGAACAGTTATAACATCTGATGGGAGATGCCTTGAAGAGATTAGAACAAGAATCGCCATGGCGAAAGTAGCCTTTAGCAAGATGAAAAACATTCTGACCAATAAAAAGATGTCAATTGAAACGAGGAAAAGAGTGTTGAGGGGATACATAGAGCCTATTCTTTTGTATGGATGTGAAACTTGTACAATGAGCAGTCACGCTGAAAAGCATCTGATGGCTGCAGAAATGTGGTTTCTGAGGAAAATGCAAAGAATACCATGGACAGACAGAAAAACCAATGACCAAGTACTACAGGAGACAAATGAACATCGTAAACTGATTAGAGAAATTAGACGTAGACAGTCAAAAATTTTTGGTCATGTTATGAGAAGAAATGGATTGGAGAACTCGGTGACAACTGGCAAGATCGAGGGTAACAGACCAAGAGGAAGACCGAGAGGAAAATACCTGGATGGCTTGGCCACATGGCATGAACGAGACAGGAACACTGAGCTGATCCACGACACTGGTGATCGAGTGAAATGGCGAGTCATGACCGCCCACGCCTTCCGGCATGGCACATGATTGATTGATTGACTCATATCAAATACCTGGCTAACGAAGACATTTTAAAATGGGGTGTCTAACTGGTCATACGACGAAGAACACATTGTCCTGCTGCTAGGCCCAGTCAACATTTGGAGGTGACGTTCAAATCCCGATGGATTAATTAGAGTTTTCAATTGTTCTGACGCCTCCTGTGTCCTCTAGTCACTGCTTTTGTGTGTGTGTGTGTGTGTGTGTGTGTGTGTGTGTGCGCGTGTGTGCGCGTGTGCGCGTGTGTGCGTGCGTGCGTGCGTGCGTGCGTGTGTGCGTGTGTGTGCGTGCGTGCGTGCGTGCGTGCGTGTGTGCGTGTGTGTGTGTGTGTGGGGGGGTCTGCTTCAATGAGCGCCAAACAATACATTTTTGCGACTGGAAGAGTGGCTAGAACACCGGGTCTCCTTAAGGAGACGCAGGTTCGAATCCTCGGTCAGGTTGTAATTTTTTTTTATTTTTTTTTTTTTTATTTTTTTTTTTTTGGGGGGGGGGGGGGGGATCATCGTGACGACTGCACTAGGCAGGCGGCCTTAATTCCTCAGGCTCAAACATCCCCAATCCCCCTGTCTTACACCGCAAGATATTATAGGCAGTGGATGACAGTTTACAATCAGTGCGTCAGTGTAACAATCCACATCTGCACCTTGCGACATTTGCTGCAAGAGACCGGGCATCTATGAGTTTGGCCCTTAAGATTTTTCCTCGAGTGCTCAAAGGGGACATTATCTACACTTTAGTAAAGCACTGGTGTCTTATTTTAAAGACACAACATATACACATACAAAATTAAAAAGTAAGGACTCTACTGCGTGCCTTGTGTTGGCGACGCAATTCGTAATCCCGCATATCGCGTTCGATACACAGCTGCGGGTGAATTAGCAGCAAATTGCTTAGGTTGGTTTTCATACAATGATATCAAGTGCCGGTAGTTCAGAAAGCATTGACATACTGTCAACAGCAAAAAACTGTCATGTGCTGCCTGTAGTTCCTTGCTGTGAAGTATCTTGAGCCTGAGGAATTAAGGCCGCCTGGCTAATGCTGTCGCCGCTAACTGTGCAGATTAGAGTTTTCCAAATTACTGAACGTAAACTTGCCAATAAATCACAAACAGCCACAAAATGCCAGGGTTGACTGCGACGACCTGCACAGGATATGCAACTAACTTTTATCACGCCTAGAAGTGTTTAGGTTATATCTTGCCATCCCTATAATTGTGTAGACCAACTGGCAACCGAGTGGTGAATTTGTTAATAACACTCTGGCCGACTATACTTCTCTGGATACTTCCTGTACCATTTTAGGGTAGGTTAACCACGGAGACCGGTCAGATTTATAAAAATTCACGTCTTGATGAAGATTTCAGCATGTAACTGCTCGGCCGGCAAGCATGTGCTAGCCACTCAACCACAACCAGCTGCAGCATATATGCACGAGGGGACTTCAAATGAACACCTTAGGTGTTTTGTATGTGTAACCGCATAAAGAAAGATGATGGAGGAGAGCACAACACTGACTGCTTATGGGCCATAGGAGAAGAGAAGAATACAAAGAAGACAACTAGAAGCTCATCTCACCTCCACGGTTAACAAGAAAAGAAAAGGTTTAAGACAGAAGAACTTCAGGACTCTGGCGGGGAACTATGCTTTAATGCACATTCCAGACAATGGATCACTAAGATGGGCTGGACCAGTATTAATGAATGGAAAAAATAATGGCTAACATCACTTGAACAACAAAGACTAAACATAACATATAATTAATAACAACGATGAAATCTTTATTGAATGAACCCCATGATCTGAAGGTAAATAGACACCCAGGTACAATACATGATTGATACAATTACAGTAGAGGGAACCTATGTTCCCACAGTGAGAGTCACTGCTGCCTAACATCCATGGTCGCACGACCGGACACCCATCCTACAGATTAATAGGAACATAACAAAGGAATTTCAGGGCTAACAATAATGATGATAGGGATGGACTCTCCATTGATCTCACCCCAGAGGTGGTACA